>CAJHQQ010001195.1:0-110059 GCA_905132885.1 Moricandia moricandioides
TTATTGTTACCATTAAAATCAAAAATAAAATAAAAGAAGTGAAGTATACTCTGAAAGTTTCAATAAACTTTTAATGAGTTTACCCAACATTGTAAATGACGAGACATATAAATACTATAATACCCACACATGAGAGAAAGTAAGTTCATAACCCAATTGCTGTTTCTTGAGCTCTAAACAAAAACATGGGTGAAGCAAAAGGTCACGTAGTGTTTTTCCCATATCCGTTACAAGGCCACATTAATCCAATGATCCAACTCGGCAAACGCTTATCCAAAAAGGGACTCACCGTCTCACTCATCATCGCTTCCAACATCCACCGTGAACCTTACACCTCCGAGGACGACTACTCCATCAACGTCCACACCATCCACGACGGTTTCTTTCCACACGAACACCCTCACGCCAAGATCAAAGATCCTCCACGTTTCAACGACTCTACTGCTCGTAGCCTCGCCGATTTCATCTCTAGGTACATGCTTTTTCTTCTTCTTTGTTTGGCGGGTTCGCTTGCTTCTTTTTATAAAACTAGTCCACAAGGACCATAACTTTGTTAAAGTCGCCTAAAACTAATGATAACATGAAAATCATGCTCCACACATGATACGTAAAATATATAACAAGACACTTAACTGGTCCACTTAAGAACCCCTCTTCATCTTCTCCCCTTCCACACATAATCATGTTCTCGTAAAACTCTATTTTCACAAATCAAAACTTTTTTTACGTTTTCAAGTGATTTCTCTATGTATTATGAATTTCTTATAAATTAAAATAACATTATATATCAATCTACTTAAACTATTTTTTACTTATTAGTATGTTAGCGTTCAGAAAAAAAATCAAAAGTTTATTAGCTCAACTAGAAAGTATCCAGACCATTATCTCAGAGGTCTCAAGTTCAAATTAACATTGAGACAAAATTAATATTTTTGATCCAAGATCTTTTTTCTTTTGAACAAACAAGATTGTGAATAACGAGATTTAAATGATAAAACCAACTTAGAGATTAAAAGATTCATCATAGAGCAATCATGGTTGGGCACAATCATTGGAAAAAAAACAAGCTATCATGTCAGCTATGTAAAATAAAACCATTCGTTAGCGTTTATTTGATTTATATATGCAAAATGTTATCCAACACTAGTATCGTATATGTATTTGTGCAGGCAGAAGTTATCGAGCAATCCTCCAAAAGCTCTGATCTATGATCCATTCATGCCCTTTGCACTGGACGTAGCCAAGGACTTGGGTCTAGACGTAGTGGCCTATTTTACTCAACCATGGTTGGCTAGTCTTATTTACTACCACATCAACGAAGGCACCTACGATGTTCCTGATGATAGACACGAGGACCCGATACTTGCATCGTTTCCGGGTTTTCCATTGTTAAGCCAAAATGATCTGCCTTCTTTCGCTTGCGAGAAGGGGTCTTACCCTCTGATATTCAAAGTTGTGGTTAGCCAATTCGCTAACTTGCGGCGAGCTGATTGCATTCTTTGCAACACTTTTGATCAACTTGAACCTAAGGTAAGGTTATATAACTTGAACTCTAAATGGTTACCATTAGAGGAGAACAATAACAATTAAAAAGAGAAAGAATGAATAGAAACATAGTAAAATGATTGAAAAGGTAGAAATGTTTTTATTTTTGGTAAAAGAAAAGGTATAAAATGTTACTTTTCAAATTTTCTGAGGAATACTTTTGTTCTATAATTTTCTGAAAACAAATGAAAAAATGACATGTAAAATATATTATTTATATGTAGTTTAAATTTTTAGGAATCAAAATAAATTTATGATTTTCCTCATTCCATTGGTCACCATTAAAGCCTTATAGTTTAGTTTATTTCTTGATTTTCATGTATTTAAGTTTTGAGAAGTGTACCTTTTGTCTTTTACTTCTCAGGTAGTGAAATGGATGGATGGTCAGTGGCCGGTGAAGAACATTGGACCGGTGGTTCCGTCCAAGTTCTTGGATAACCGGTTACCGGAAGACAAAGATTACGAGCTCGGGAATAGCAAGACTGAGCCGGACGAGTCTATTTTGAGGTGGTTGGCGAATAAACCAGCCAAGTCAGTAGTTTACGTGGCTTTTGGGACATTGGTGGCTTTGAGTGAGGAGCAGATGAAAGAAACCGCAATGGCTATTAAACAAACCGGATACAGTTTCTTGTGGTCTGTTCGAGATTCAGAGAGAAGCAAGTTACCCTCTGGCTTTGTGGAAGAAGCTTTGGAGAAAGACGTTGGACTAGTGGCTAAGTGGGTTCCTCAGCTAGAGGTTTTAGCACATGACTCAATAGGATGTTTCGTAACACACTGTGGATGGAACTCGACGTTGGAGGCATTATGCTTAGGAGTTCCATTGGTGGGGATGCCTCAGTGGACGGATCAGCCAACAAACGCAAAGTTTATAGAGGATGTGTGGAAGATTGGGGTTAGAGTGAAGACTGATGAAGAAGGGTTTGTGAGTAAGGAGGAGATTGGTAGATGCATTGTTGAGGTTATGGAAGGAGAGAAAGGGAAAGTGATGAGGAAGAATGTTGAGAATTTAAAGGTATTGGCACGTGAGGCTATCTCAGAAGGAGGTAGTTCCGACAAGAGCATTGAAGAGTTTGTTGCTATGATGACTTGAAAATTTGAAACTGAAATGATCTGTGTGTTGTCAGTTTGTTAGTTTAATTACCCAATAATGACTTCTTTGTCTGAGTTAATGTTCTTCTTGTCTCTTGTACCATCCATTTGGTTAAGAAAACAAACTCTTGGTATGTGTGAGAGCTGGTCTCTAAGTCAGTTACATATTAAAAAAACTTGGTGATAAAAGGGAAACTTGAATGTATCCTTCCACCATCCTTGTTTTTAACAGTGTACAAAGATCATGTCTAATAGAACAATGATCTCAGAAAATGTCGGCATAACAGCAGCCTCTGCATCCAAGCACTCAATAAATCTGTTGATTTAAAAAAAAGGTTGGGTAAAGGAAGGCAGGACCAAGCAAATGATGTTGCTGTCCACCAAATGCAAAAAGAAAGTTTTATTAGAGAACATTATTGGTATGACTAATTTTTGAGTCTTTAGCTTATTTTATTATTATTTTTATGTTAAGAGACAAAAGTAAGAGATAATCCCAAAAGTGTAGATTATTGGTAGGATTCTTTGTTGTCTCTTAGTAAATTAATGGTTTATTTTAATAAGTAATGACATATAAAAGATAAGTTTAAAATAAAACATATAACATTAAAATTAAAAACATAAGAAAATTACAAAGTTGCTAAAAAAAATTACATGAAATTGCCCTACACCACTCTACACCCAATTGCATTTAGCTATCTGGCACTAAGGACCATCGACAAAAACTTTTTAATTAAGGACAATCCACTTCCGTTTTTTTGTAATTTAAATTTTTTTGATTTAATTTTCAGCCCAATATTCTTTAGAAACTAGATTAAAAACGCCGATAATGTTTGTCTTAAGTTGATAAAAGAGATGAGTACACTTTACTCTCTCATTTCTTGGGGACAAGTTTTGGGCTCGGCCACAAACGAATGTGTCTTCCTTCCAAACACATGAGCTTCACTGCTTCTTCCGGGGTCTAGTAGAAGAACCGTTTCCAAATGGTGTTTAATTAATGATGTATTTAATCAATATTCTGAAGTTATTGTTAAGAAAGATTTGTCTACAATTATTAGTTCACGAGTCATTCTGTAACTGCGGGAGAAAAATAGGCATTTACTTATTGCATAGATGGTGAGATTTGATTAGGGGTGCAAAGGTTGCACTCTTTCAAATCATCTTTTGCTAGAGAAGCTTTATTGGCCACCTATATGATATATCAACAAGAGTGGTCAAGAAACATAATAATGAAGTTTTTACGTAACATCTAAAGGAGTGAGTGGATTACAAATTTATAACCCAGTCCATAAAGCAATGGAGAGGAGCAGGTACAGTATACTCATATAATAACCCTAAACTTTCTCATAGTTACGAATCTAACCATGTATATTCTCAAAACTGTAGATAAGCCTAACGTGCCGGAATTTTGGGCTTTTAAAGCCCATGTAACGTTTATGAATGACCCACCAGTAGACACGCGCTCAAAAGCTTTCTGGTACTGCGTTTACGTGTATGACATTGAGGATCCTCGGGGGAGAGAGTGTAGTCTTCAGTTACAACTTCCTGTCTTTAAATCCCACACTCTCGGCAAGCAAGCAAGCATATCCTCGTCCTCTTCTCTTCTCTTCAATGGCGCCAGTTTCTGCAATGTCTTCCCTATCTCCCTTCTCCTTGAGACCACCATGCACCAATGGCAATCCTTCTCTCCCTCTCCTACTCTCGACGACGCAGGTACCATTCCCGGCGATAAAATCTTCGAGCCGTGGCGTTGGAATGGGTAGGAGAATGAAGAGTCTCGTTAGATGTGTCAATGCGAATGTCTCTGACGCTTCCTTCTCCGATGATTCTTCTGCACCACCAAATTCCAAGTACTGTGAATATCTTCTTCCATGATTTTGTTTTGGATTCTAATTGATGATCCCGATTGCATTCTGTTCATATTTT
The DNA here is from genome assembly GCA_905132885.1 of Moricandia moricandioides. NCBI lineage: Eukaryota > Viridiplantae > Streptophyta > Magnoliopsida > Brassicales > Brassicaceae > Moricandia > Moricandia moricandioides. The sequence goes on from CAJHQQ010001195.1 coordinate 4,558, forward strand.
AATTACCTTCATTACAGGACTGAACAGGTTTTATAACATGATATGTCTTGTCTTAACGGTGTCTGTCTGTCTGTAACTTTTTAAAACAGGGTGAGGAAGCACACGATTTCAGTCTTTGTTGGAGATGAAAGTGGGATGATTAATAGGATTGCAGGAGTCTTTGCGAGGAGAGGATACAATATCGAGAGTCTTGCTGTTGGTTTGAACAGGGACAAAGCTCTGTTCACTATTATTGTCTCTGGAACTGAAAGGGTACTTAAGCAGGTCATCGAGCAACTCAATAAGCTCGTTCATGTTCTCAAGGTTGTAACTTTTTCTTTACACATTTGATGGTGTGCGTGGCACTGCTTTCTAAGTTAAATGAAATTCCTAGGACTATGTAAAGTTTCGATTTTTGCATGCATCCCAATTATTTAATTGACTCTGACTTGCTAATTAGGTTGAAGATATCTCGAGTGAGCCGCAAGTGGAGCGTGAGCTGATGCTTGTAAAATTGAACGCAGATCGGGAATCCATGCAAGAGGTAATCTTATTTGCTTATGGGAAGTTAGAGTTTACTGTACTTGCTGGTTGCTTTTGCTTCACTAAAGAGGTGGCGTTTATTTTCATTCAAGTTTTCACTAGCCTCCGTTGAATGAATTTACAGATCATGTGGCTAGTTGACATATTCAGAGCAAAAGTTATAGACATTTCGGGATATGCATTGACTATTGAGGTATGTCTTCTTATGATTTGTGCTGTTCTCAATATTTGTTTCACTCTATAGTCTATGGGTTTTGGACTTTTGTTTTCATCCTCTTACTAATCATTGGAAGACAAATCTTTTTTCTTCTAGTGTATCATTTCAAAATGATCCACATGCAGGCTTTTGTTTCCGACAAAGATTCAGTTTATGTTTGTGTATTTAGGTTTCTTTGATACTTATGGTGTGTTTGTTTCAATATATTTGACTGTCTATTAACTAATATAACGAGAAATTTAACATTTTACTACACTCGAGCATACTATGCCAATAATCTGCATTCCAAATTGTTTAGTCTGTCCTAATCTCTGTGGAAGTTCTCAGTGTTGTTTATGATAGTTAGAGAAACAAGACCATACACATATTGTTGTTTTACCTTGGTTATGAGGAAGTGGGATACAAAAATTGTTTCTGTAATTTACATATTTTAGTTATTTAGTATTCATTTCTTTATCCTGCAGGTAACTGGAGATCCTGGGAAGATGATTGCTGTAGAAAGAAGTTTGAGAAAGTTTCAGATCAGAGAAATTGCCAGGACAGGAAAGGTAGTGTATGTTTAGAGTAACTAGATTGTATGGCATTTGAATATCATATTATCATCCAGTTTGTGCTTATGTATCTAATATTTACATCTTACTTTTAAGGAATATGGAATGACAATTTTATATAACAGATAGCACTGAGAAGGGAAAAGATGGGTGCTACTGCTCCATTTTGGAGATTTTCAGCAGCGTCCTATCCAGATCTCAAGGAGCAAGCACCTGTTAGCGTTCTTCGAGGTAGCAAAAAAGGAGATGTGATCTCTCCAAATGAAAAAACAGCAGGGGTGCGTAATACTCTCCTCCTTGGATTGCTTTATTTGAGCGAGTTATGCTTTTTTGTTTGCAGCCGTGACTAAATTAAATCTCCTCACAAGAATCTTCCAGTGTTAAAAGTTATCTTTGCTTTGAAGTGTAGGGAGATGTTTATCCTGTTGAGCCAACTTCTGACCTAATGGTACACCATGTTCTTGACGCTCACTGGGGACTTCTCAGGGACGAAGATGTAAGTGAGTTTGTTGCTAGATTTATATAGAATGTATGCGTGCAATGTTGCTAGATATATGTATGCAAAAGAAATGGTAGCGCGTTAAGAATGTGGTTTGCATTACAAGACCCTCACTTATTAGCCACTCAGGTTGTCTGAAACTCTTGAGTTTGAACAATCCTTACTGTTAATATCGTATCAATGAATCTTATCCTACGTTTTTAGGTAGACATGGTTAGTTGTGATCGATAAAGTTTCATAAATTTGTGTAAGATTGTTGTGGAGATTGTTTCTGTTTACTTACGTAGTTTGAAGCATTATTTCTTTTATAATTATTCTTCTTTTCTGATCTTTCAGACGAGTGGACTACGGTCACATACTCTATCTTTGCTTGTAAACGATGTTCCAGGAGTCCTTAATTTTGTAACTGGTGTTTTCTCTCGCAGGGGATACAATATTCAGGCATCGTCCTTTCACTTCCCACACATATACTCTTTAAATTTACTGACACTGACGGATCTTCTTTTTTGGTATAGAGCTTGGCTGTAGGACATGCTGAAACAGAGGGCATTTCACGCATCACAACAGTTGTTCCTGCAACAGATGAATCAGTCAGCAAATTGGTGCAGCAACTTTATAAACTCATAGATGTGCATGAGGTCGGATCACAAAAAAACAAAACAAAACGTCTTTTTATATACAATAACTATCCAAGCATTTATTAAGTTTTTTTTTTGTGGGGGTTTCTGCAGGTGCGTGATCTTACTCATTTGCCATTTGCTGAAAGGGAACTGATGCTGATTAAGATTGCTGTGAACGTTGCTGCAAGAAGAGATGTCCTGGACCTTGCTCGTGTTTTCAGGGCAAAAACTGTTGACTTATCCGATCATACGATTACTTTGCAGGTCAAATACATTTCTCTTAAAAACTGGATTTCTATTTGATTTGAAGTTGCAGATCAGATGAGAGATAACACCTATGGATATCTTAAAAGTGTCACATCTTTCTATGTCTTTTTGAATTGTGTCACAAACTATATGAAGCAGACTTGGAAGTTCATCTTAATCCTTTTCTCCCTTAGTTTTTTTTTTTTTGGATTTGTTGCTGACATTTGTTTGGTGTGGATACAGCTTACTGGTGATCTTGACAAGATGGTTGCACTGCAAAGGTTGTTGGAGCCCTACGGTATATGCGAGGTTGGTTTATCTATATACATCTTGTAGTCAATGCTCATGGTCTCGGAACCACAAATCCAAACGAAAACTGGCAATAGCACATGGTAGTTCTAGATCAAATCCTTAGCCGTAGTTAGAAGTCTGGCTCAATTGAAACATTTAAACAGTTTATAGTCGTGTTGATAGAGAAACAGAGAAGTGAAGTCTTAGTATTGTAAAATCAAGAACCGAAGCTGGACCATTTTCTATTGTGTTGTACCTCTTCTGGTTGTGCTTAGAAGGAGAATAAGTTTAACAAGCTTTGCTACTTCTATAACTTATATGCCTCGTGTTGATGTCTCTCTCATGAACAATGAATCACAGGTTGCAAGAACCGGGCGTGTGGCATTGGTTCGTGAATCAGGAGTGGACTCTAATCATCTTCGTGGATACTCCTTTCCCTTAACAAATTAATAACTCAATCGCAGTGTATCCATGGAACAGTCAAAAAGACTTTCTGAATATAAATGTATTCACTACTGGTTTTATGATCCAACCCAAGGATAAAACCAGAGATACTGTAGATATGTTTATGACTTTTTTTAGTCTATAATTTAAGTAGATTTTGAATTTTCGTGACTCTCATTTTCAACTCCTTTTATTTTGAGAAATAAGTCTCAATCTTTGCTCAAAGTCAAAGTCAAACCGGGTAAGCGCTGACTGAACCGGACTTGCACCTAAAAATGTGTGTCCCTTTGTGCATGTTCCAGTAACGGATAATCATATCTACTGGTCAACCTTGTTCAGTCATTATTCCACGTACGTGACTATGCACTTATCCCCATGTGCACCACTACCCCACCTCATATTGTCTTGCCAAGAATACTCCTTATTGTCTGGCGGAATATGTTATACAACACTTCTTAAAATATGGTGAACCTTTTATTTTTTTCTTTTTCTTTTGTAACACTATAATATGGTAAACTAAACATGCATATTATGTTTTTTGTTTTTATTATATAGGTTGTCAAGATTACTCTCATATCATGTAACTATAGTATGAACATCCTCTGCAGCTCTCCTACACATATCAGCAATTCACAAGTATATTGCAATCTATATTATCCCCTCTAAATTATAAAAACTAAAGAAAAAAGATTGTTATGTTTTTCATGTGAGTTCTGTTTTTAATTATAAACTTAAACAGATTTGGTTTACCAAAAACTTTAACATAAACTGAATAACAAATAAATTTGGATTTTCTCTATTTTTGTTGGGAAAAAAATGTCGCTCATTGCACCTGGACGGGGACAACAATATCCTCAAATTCACTTGGTTCTCGAAATCGTGACAAAAGTTATTCAATAATTTTAACGTCCAAAAGGTCCATACAATTCTCTAAATACATAAGTGCCAATATCTGACAAATTTTCGAGATTATTCTATTTTATAGGGAAACCTTTGGATGTGATATCAAACCTTAGATTTGGAGAAATGGAAGAAGTTGTTTTTTTTTTTAATATGGATATATAAAAGAAAAAGTTTGATTATTACAATTATAAAAGGCTAAAAGCACAATGATTAACGAACTGACCACGTGCTTTTTATGGTTTGCTCATTTATTTAGGGTATGATTGATCATCTAATACCACTACTTTCTAGACAGAATAAAATTAATCATTATTTGTTTGGTCTTCGATGAAAGATAATTTATTGAACTATAATATTGAAGATAATTGAACTCGATTTGTATATAGGGAGCCTTGTGTATATATATAGATATATTATTTTTTTTACAGTGAAATGAGATTTATTATCCTAAAGAAATATGTAGAGAGTATAGTAACATAAATAACTAAGCTGCTTTCTTATAATAAAAAAAACTCAAATAGCTATGCTAAGAAAATTTAGTAAATTAATTATTTAACATCTTTTAATAAAAGAAGTAGACTGTTTAGAACTTAGAAATGCAAAAAGAGTTACAAGAAACTATAATTTTTCTAGCCGTCCTTAGATTTCTTTCGTACAAGACAAATTATTTAATAACACCATTATACAACTGTTACAAAACAAAGATAAAATTCGTTAATTAACTAACAAAGCAATAAACCAAAAAGGTAACTTCTTAACTATAAGTGAGTCAGGTAAAAATGACGACTTTGAAAAAGCATCGAAGTAGAGTAATTATGACAAGTTGTATCTTCTTTTAACTTCACCTTCTAACTTAGGCCATATTTATCCACGGTCTCTTAGGCGGGGTTCTTAACTTATAATTTCACGTTTTTTATTTTTTTTTTATTTTTTTTTTAATTTTTCCCGTTAAGAGACGTTTCTTAGGTCTCTTATTTAAGAGACAGTTCTTAAATTTTCTTAGTTAAAATTAAGATACGTCTCTTAGAAAAATTAAGAACCCCATACTAAGAGACCTGAAATAAACATGCCTTAGACTTTAAACTCGATTAGGTGACATGGCACAATCAATAGAAGAGTCAACAATCTTTATAGTCACTAGTGACATCCACCAACAAATGTTTGGGTTAAAGTCCACCAATGCTTTTCTAACCTAATAATCATAAACACTCAAATATTTTTTATATTTCACATGTGGTTTATGTTGAATCATATTAGAAACCGAACTAAAAACTCAAAAATGTCTGTTTATCACACAATTTAGTAGTGTACAAATTTCAAACTTGATATCTTCCCAAAAATATGCAAACTTTTATACAATTTATTTAGATTACATATAAAAAAATTTTAGACATAAATAATTTTACTAATAACTGGTAACAAATATTAATTTTTTCTTTACAGTAACAAAAATATTATTTATTTTGTAATAATTTTTTTTTTTTAAAAAACATTAAGAAACTGAAACAAGAGGAAAGAAAAAAGAAAAACCATTTATCTCGTAAGGAGTGAGGTGAAAATAAAGCGTGTTAAAAGAAGGAACTAAAACTAACATGTGGTGGCTTCTAAAGAATTTCTTCAAACAGAGGATGATGCTGATGTTCTGCTTCTGACATTCTCTCTCTCTCTCTCTGCGCAGCTTCTTCATCTACGGCTGCAAATCTTCATACACGTGGTGAGAGAAAAGACTAAACCTTTTGCTAACGTTTTTCTTGGTCTTCTGGAGGTAACTGAATCAATCATCTTCAATCTGAATTTTCTACTCCAATCCATTTGCCCTAAAGTTCATTTCTTTCTTTGGTAAAAATGGATTCTTCGAGGTGATATCAATAAAAGTTTCTATCTTTTCTAGATTCAAGTGATTAGATTAGGCTTTTTGTTAGGTTGGGAGTTATAAATAATCTGGGTTTAGGTATCTTTGCTGATAACGACGAAAAAATTGGAGTAACGGTATGACTATAATGGAGGAGAAGCAGAGTAGTCCTGTTGCAGAGAAGCAGCAGAGCTTTAACGGTATCATAAACCATGCACAAGAGAATCATCAGACGAAAACAATGGAGAAGCAACAGAGTTTTCGATGTGTGGAGAGTAATCAGCCAAGAAAGGCGAGAGCTTTAGAGAAACAAGTTAGTTTCCAAGGCGTGAGTGTTGAGAATCATCAGCAGCCAAGCAGGCTCGGAAGATCAATGGAGAAGCAACAGAGTTTTCGAGGTGTGACTGTAGAGAATCACAAACGTGGAGTTATGGAGAAGCTTCCTAGTTTTGGTAAAGCAACAATGGAGAGGCAGAAGAGTTTCCGTGGTGGGTTTTTGGAGAAGCAGAAGAGCTTCCGTGTGGTGATGGAGAGGCAGTTGAGTTTCATTGGTGAGAGGAGGAAGAAGACTGAGTCACCAGGGAAAAGAGGTGACTCGCCTCTTCACATTGCTGCTCGAACCGGGAACTTAGGTAAGGTTAAAGAGCTGATTCGAGGTGTTTGTGATGGAGACGGTGGAGAAGAGTTGAGAGAGTTGTTGTCAAAGCAGAATCTTGAAGGAGAGACTCCTCTTTATACTGCTGCTGAGAATGGCCATTCAACTGTTGTTGAGGAGATGTTGAAGCATATGGATCTCCAAACTGCTTCCATCGCTGCTAGAAACGGGTTTGATCCATTCCATGTCGCAGCTAAACAAGGCCATCTTGGTATAAAAAGATCTAAAACTTTTAAAACTATAGAACCATCCATGGCTTGTTGTCTCTTACTTTGGCTTTTCTTCTTTTTGCAGAGGTGTTGAAGATTCTGTTGGAGACATTCCCAAACTTGGCGATGACAACAGATTTATTGTGTACAACTGCGTTACACACAGCTGCAACACAAGGGCACATTGATGTGGTGAATCTTCTTCTGGAGACAGACTCTAATCTGGCTAAGATAGCTAAAAATAATGGTAAAACTGCACTTCACTCTGCAGCAAGGATGGGTCATGTGGAAGTTGTTAAATCTCTGATAGGTAATGATCCAAGTATTGGGTTTAGAACTGATAAAAAGGGACAAACGGCTCTTCACATGGCTGTAAAAGGTCAAAATGATGGGATTGTTGTTGAGTTGGTGAAACCTGATGTTGCGGTTTTGAGCGTTGAGGATAACAAAGGAAACACACCATTGCACATTGCCACAAACAAGGGCCGTATCAAGGTACTGACTCTTTTCTTGTTTTTCTTAGTGTAATAGAAGGGATTCACATCATGGAAGGATCTTTCTTCTCTGCAGATAGTGCGGTGTTTGCTAAATTTTGAAGGCATTAACCTCAACCCGATAAACAAAGCTGGAGATACGCCACTGGATGTTGCTGAGAGGATAGGAAACGCAGAGCTTGCGTTGGTTCTGAAAGAAGCAGGAGCTGCTACAGCTAAAGATCTAGGGAAGCCTCAAAACCCAGCTAAGCAACTCAAGCAAACGGTCAGTGACATAAAGCACGAGGTACAATCTCAGCTTCAGCAATCTAGGCAAACCGGTGTAAGAGTCCAGAAGATAGCAAAGAGACTCAAGAAGCTTCACATTAGCGGTCTAAACAACGCTATAAACTCAGCAACTGTCGTAGCTGTGCTTATTGCCACGGTGGCTTTCGCAGCCATTTTCACAATACCCGGTCAAAATGAAGAAGACCGGTCGAAAGGAGATTTGCTAGGACAAGCTCATATAGCAAATAAAGCACCGTTTCTGGTCTTCTTCATCTTTGACAGCTTGGCACTGTTTATCTCCTTAGCTGTTGTTGTGGTGCAGACTTCAGTTGTTGTGATTGAGGAAAAGGCGAAGAAGAAGCTTGTCTTTGTGATCAACAAGCTCATGTGGTGTGCTTGTTTGTTCATATCAATTGCCTTTGTTTCCCTCTCTTACATTGTTGTGGGAAAAGAGGAGATGTGGTTGGCCGTGTGTGCAACTGTTATTGGCGGAACGATCATGTTGACAACGATCGGTGCTATGTGTTACTGTGTGGTCATGCATAGGATGGAGGAATCTAAACTAAGGAGCATAAGGAAAGAGAGAAGCAAGTCTCAGTCTTTCTCTATGTCTCGTATGCCTTCTGATTCAGAGATTCTAAATGGTGAATACAACAAGAGAATGTATGCTCTATGAACAACCAATTTGGACAGCCGAGTCTCCTCATGTAAGAATAACTAGTATATACTTGTATTTTGTAACTGTAAACCGTTGCTATTCAATATTTCCAGAGTTTCTCGAGTAGAATAACAGATTTGTAATGAGTTCAATGAAGTATCAACGTAATATACACTTTTCTGATATTTAATGAATCAAAGAATGAGAATGAAGAAACCATAACCTGATGATACTCAGAATCTTAGTTGTGAATATATAAAACTTGATCTCCTACTGGGTTTGTATGCATTTCTTTAGATGGCTTCTAAGATCTAGCTATAGTGTGATGTTAGCAGGAACCATCTTCAACCCCGTCTGGTGCTGCCACCGCGGTAATTCTCTGGCTGGTAACGAGTGGAACCCTCTTGATTCTTTGTGGCGCTGTTAGGTTTGGGTTTGGAATAAGCGAGACTAAGTGATTTGGCTGCTGAGAAGCAGTAGCGGACTTTGATAGAGTGGCTTGTTGTTCTGGTCGAGCAGCTTCCCTGGATGATTACCATCAGGGTCACTTCTTTGTCACAAGTTTCTTCACACGATAAGTTTTGCTGAATGCCATCAAAGGACTCATCTGAGGTGTGAGAGTCTTCATGATGAACCTTCACCTGCACTGAAGCATCTGGTTTTATCATACCAGCTCCTGGAGAAACCTATAGAAGTAGTTATGTGATCATTAAGTTTTGTGATAGAAATGGTCGAAAACAATTGGTGACAAAGAAGAGAATAATTAATAACCTCGAGCCAGCGAGGAAGACCAAAGGTGCCTCCGTCATCTCTAACGACAGTCTGACCCTTACAAACGATGTTGAAGATGGCTCTACTCGAGTTTGACTTGTTTGTGATTGAAAAGATGAACGTGTCCTGACTCTGAAGAAGAATATTGTTGGTGCTCACTGATGTTTCCGGAACGTATCTTAGTTCCTCAAACATGGATCTGAGTTTCTCACTGGACCTTATTATTTTCCCCAGCTCCTGTCTTCGTACAGATTTATCGGTGTGAGCTATGTTAGCATGAAGTTTGCAACGCACAGGTTTGTGATCACTCTCAGTCACATCCATGCAAGCTTCATACCTGTTAACACAACAGCAAAGAGTGGTGGGAAAGCCGAAAGGTGAAAAGAAGATCATGATATTGCGTGATGGAACATTACATTGTAGTACAAGAAACTACAGGGCACTGCAAATTGCACTCAGAAAATGGAGCTGATTGGTTATCTCTGTATATAACTCTGTCACACCACGCAGGTATACGCTTTTTCTCCCCTGAATCATACCCTGGAGATAGAAACAGCGCAGAGTTTAAAATTATCTTTCTCTTTTCCAAAAGCATGATAAGTTCTTGAGAAACAAGGATAAGTCTGCAGAGAAATTCAAATCTATCTTTTACCTCCAAGGCCTGGCTTATTCTTTTCAAATTTGTAAGTTGGTGGAAAGGTGATCAACGCCTCACGCATTCCTTGGAACACTTTTCCTTCACTCATCTCTGCCCTAAGTTGATCTTTCTCTCTGAGCCAATCAAATGATCGGTGAGAAATGAAGTCTCTGGCTTCGTCGTAGGTTATACCAAACAACCTATAATTGAAGTCACCAAAAAATGCAACAAAATCTGCTGCTGCTAAGTCAGATTTCTCCTCTTCAGTGCTGATGTTTGTATTCTTGGAAACAAAGAAAAAGAACAATAACATTAGAAGGGACACACACACCAAAAGGTTAAACTCTGTAACTAGTGCGCTAATAGAAGAAGTTCATACAGTGTTATTCTTTTGTGCTTGGGCAGATGATGAGGCACCGGCTGCACGAGATAGGGTCAATGGTAAGCCAGAAGAATAAAGTCAGCCAAAATAAGTACGTGCATAAGCCAAATGAGCGAAGACAAGAAACAGGTACCAGCTGGAACAGTATATAAACTTTGTCCTTTGGAGAAGACCATTGACCGATATATGTGATTGAAGTCTGCGTTTCTCCGAGTCACTGCCTCCAAATGAGCAGCCAAGTGACAGTTCACAAAGCACATGATCCGGTCATAAACTCTGATTCTTAATCCCACACCTCCCTATTTTTTTAACAACGTTGGATCATTAGTCTGATCAACAATGATGACTCATCCTCAACTGAGGTTAGCAAGGTAACCACTAAAAGACGCTAATTCCAGTATTGGTCGGAATTAGGCTAACCGATCTTGTATTAGTTACGTAACTAAGTGAAAGATAGCTTTAAAGACAGAGACCAGACCTTGTTGCCAATGGCGCGGCCAAAGCCACATGGAACTGCTGCAACATCAAGATCTCCGACATGTGTTCTAATATCCTTCCTCACCCTAAGCAGAAATTAATGAGACGTGAGGTGACAAAAAGATGGTAATATGATATAAAGTTAACACTCTTCTTAAGACAGGTGAAAGACTTAAGGTGATAAATGTAAGGAAAGAAAAAGACTATTGTCTGGTACACCTGCAAACTATAGAGAATGACAAAAATGTAACTTGTCTGGAAGGAATCTTTTGGCCTACCATAGAGATATTAACAGTCCCGCTAATTGCCTTGAACCCATACGTTCGAAAGTATTTCTCTCATCAAGTGCATTTCCAATTGCATCAATCCACCATTTCCCCACAACACTTCCTTCAACCCCTACCTACGACCGGAACACAGAGAGAGCCTACTTAAAGCAACCAACCGGAGGCAAAAAAGTTAGTCATGAGTAAATAGCTCTTAACAGGAGTTACCGTTTCCTTAGCAGTAGACATGGCAAGGAAACCCGCCCCCATATCCACCTCTTGCAACCCGACAGCTACAATGCCAACATCTGAAACATCAGAGCCCAGCCAAGACATAAGCGCTCCCCTTGAAGCTCGTCCTTCACCAACATTCCATGTACCAATCAAGATCTTAACACTGTCTTGTCGAGCGTATGTATTCCCCTTTTGAGACAGTTCAGTTCGGATAACGCTATCTAGAGGTCCTGGTGATGTCACATACCATCCTCTTACACCACCATGAGTGGCTAAACTAAAAATGAAACCACCACCTGCTGCTAGCTTTATCACAGGTTCATTATGTGAAACCCAGCTTGCAACTAGCTTTCCACCAAGATCCAAAATCTGGATGTAACCACTTGCATAACCCACATATATCCTATCACCAAAAGTGCAAAAGCACAGAACAGCCTGCTGATGATGATTCACTTCACGCAAGCGGTTTCCATTTCCGTCCCACTGAGCAATTACGCCGTTCATGCTTCCAGTCCAAATTGATCCATCTGCTGCAATCGCAATAGCTTCTACTTTCCTAGGATCTTCCGCAAAAGCTCCTGTACTTCTAGTGGCAGCTCGACGAACAGCTCCTGCAGCTCCCATTATGGCATGTCGTGATCTCTGCAGAAAGCCTTGAGATTTGTCCTTTTTCGGTGTGGAGAAGAACTTTGCTTTGGTTTCTTCAACTTGTTGACCTTGTGCAGGTGCACCACCATCCACACGGTTTTCGACTTGTCCATCAATATTGAAGACTTTCAGAAGATCTTTATTTTGAGCATCCCTGCACATATACATCTCTCTTTGAATGATCAAAACAGAAATTTTTCCAAATATTCATTATCTATTGAAGACTAAGAAGAACAAAGAAAAGCTTACCACATTGAAAATGAGAGATGCTGCACAGCCCACACTTTAGCTCTAACGGTATCAACTAACAAAAACTTGACATCTGAGGAAGAAATACTACATGTACCATTGACAGTAACTTGGCTCCTAAGATCAATACCAGACCTCTCCACTAACAATGCAGCCATATGCTTCTCCTCTGCTTTAAGCACAAGAGACTTCTCCAAAGAATCAAAAGTCCATATCTTTATCACTCCACCATCAGAGCATGACCACATATCACCTGCATCACAAAACCAAAAAAGATGTGAGAATCCAAACATTACCAAACCATGAACCCTTCAGAATCAGCCAACACTAACCATAGGAGCTAATGACAATGTAATTCACAGGACCACGATGAGCTTGCCACGAGAGCCGTTCCTTGAAAGGCTTTGAATCATCGGCAGTGTTAGTAACAGGCTGATCCATTTTCCAAGCCCTGATTTTACCATCCTTGTGGCCGCTCCACACAAGCCTATTCCCATGATCAATCATCAAACACAAGGTAGGAGAGATTGCAACAGATTCATGAAACGGCGCCGTATCCTCGTCCCCTCTCCGCACCTGCCCGCCCACACCATAACCAACCTCATATGCTTCCTCCAAGTTCCAGAACCTCACGCCGTTCTCCTGTCCCGCCCAAAGCTGACTTTCTGTGCAAGCAATGTTCCTCAGAAACTTTCCAGTTTGTGTCTCTCTCAACGGATGCGGTCGGATCTCAAGACACGGTGGCCGTCCAGGGTTCACCGCCGCACGCACGGGAACTCTGAAAACGTCTACGCCACCTCCTGCTCCCATGAATTCAGGAAGAGACTCGATGTCTTCCTCTTTAACGAGAGCAGCAGTCTCACCACGCTGCGGTGATGGTTTGGACGGAGGAGTAACGGAACCGTGATCCTCGTCATTGCCTCTGTAGCCACCAGCTACCTCTAACTCGCCGTCGGAGGAATCGAAATAGACAGGTTCGGAATTAGTAGTTACGGAGTTAGAGCCGTCGTCAAGGCTGTATTTGCGGATCGGATGTTGAGGCTTCTGCTCGTATTGATCAACGTAGGAATGTGTTTTACGCGGCGGAGGATGAGCAGGGACAAGCGATGACAAGGCCTCACGCTCGTCTGCTTCGATGATAACTGAATCCATGGAAGAAGATCAAAGGAACTCACGAAATGGAATTTTTTTTGGAAACGTGAAGGAATGGAACCATGAAGAGGAGATGAGAATGAGAGATTGAGAGAGAGAAGTGGAGATGAGAGCACGTTGCAACGCCACTTTTTGAGACTCATCTATAAATAGAAAATTTTGTAAAAGAAATAAAAAGAAGATATATATATTTCAAATTCAAAGATTGATAACTCATTCATCAGTTCATACGTTAAGACTTAGATAAGAAGCTACTTCACATAATAACAAAGAGCTTTTTTTTTTGTAGTGGCTGTGAACAAGAACAATGAGCGGAGTAATATCTTTGAACATGGCCTCCTCCCATTCTGCAGTTGTGAGATCTTTAATGGGTCGTATGTAGTAATCATCTTGCAACAAACAATCTCCTTCTCACCATTATCGTCATCATCCATCATCCTTCTTTTGGTTTGAAGCAATTTATTATGTTATCTATGATTGTTGCAAAACGCTAACAACAGTTACCAATACCAACCGCAAAAGCTTCGTTTGCGGGTGATAGCGGGAAAACCAGTGATGCTCTAAATAACCCTTAGTAGTCTACTCTACCCCTTTGTTATAGGTTCTTGTAAAACAAAACCACACTTTCCTTGCTTTTATCCAAATATGAGAAACAATGCTGACCCCTATTCAGACTCCACTAGCTATGCTATAGCTGAAGTGGCTGCCTCGTCTAGCTGGAGGGGCAAATAGAAAGAGCTCATTGCCTCTGCCAAAACTTTGGATTCAGACCCCAGCTCCAGTTGAAACTAGAGATTATCACAACGGCTGCCACATCAGTTCTATGTAATCAGTCTCTGTATATTGTGGCCTCTAGTTTCAACACCGTGCGATGCAAGTTTTTCTTTCTGGTTTTAAAAGAGCTTGCAGCCACGAATTGTTGTAAAAGCGTTTGAATTACTTCTCACTTCAATTTATTTATTTTACAAAAACGTCACTCGAAAATACAAATGGTACACTCAGCTAAAACCAAATATATTTTTGTTGCTTAGAATAAAGTTTTAAAGTCACAAAGCTATTAAGCAGAATTGGTCGAAATAAGCCAATCAAACAAACCAACTCTAGGCTCTCTTCTTTTCTTACTGCTTCTTAATCTCTGGTTCGAATACTCTACCAGCTTCCTCCATACATCTCCCACCGTCCATCCTTTAGATGTAACCACTTCCATTACCTCATTTAGGTTATGGAGTGCTTCAAATCCAAAAGTGTAATAAGACATTGAAGGCCTTCTTGCCTGAGAACAATGTAATGTTTGTGAGACAAATAAACAATGAAAATGATGCACTTAGGTTAAGATTTGACCTGTGAAACAGCAATCCATTGAAGGAGAGATTTGACCTCAGGATCTCCACCATAAGCACCACATCCCCAATTCCCTGTAGCAACACCAACACCATCTTCATGATCTATGCACTGGTTCTTGCAGACATGGAGGAAACCACATAAAGCCTTATTGGCCTCCCTGGAGGAAAAAGAATGTTAAAAAAACAGTTTGATATAAGAAGACTTTTTACAACTATACAAAGATTTGATTCAGTTTTACCTGAGGAGGCATTCAGGTTTGTACTGAGAGATTCCTGGATGACGCAGAGCATCTATGGCGACGATTCTTGTTTTTCGCCTTCCGAAAACATCTCTTTCCTTTGTGTCGATGTAATCACCAGAAAATCTAAAGGAAGATGAATATCTGCAGTATGTATAATAAACCATTTTCTTCCTTAAGTAAAAATAACATTTTAATTTCACTGTGTATGTAACTCGTTGAAAAGTTTGTAACCCTGTGTAATGAGAGAATCTTTCAGCACCAACAACTTCAATTGCTTCAGAGACTTCCATGGCTGGTAAGAAGAGCATACCAGCTATCAATTCTGGATTTATCATGAACCGAATCTCTTCCTGTGTGTGTGTTTGAAACATAGTCAAGATTCGAATAAAACTTCACAAGATCAAAAAGGATTTACAAAGCTACAGTTTATAGACCTGGACACATCCCTTGCGAAGAGCGCCACCTCCTAAGTACTTGTTTGCGAAGTCAACTTCAAGAGCTTCAACGCTTTGATCCTCTATCAAACCATAAGTGTGAACCTATACCATTTGAAAACTGATACTTGAACACAAAAATTCCTTACAGAGACAATAGAATCAAGCATCTATCTACTTGGTTAAATAACCTCAACAGGGCAGAGATTGACAGTAGATGTGCTCCAAAAGCCTTCATCAGGAAAGGCTTGGAGGCTAGAATGATCTTTTTCTAAAGAGAGAATCTTCCGCTCGAATGAGACTAATCCAGGAGGGATACATGAAGATAGCCTCTGGAAGTAATGAGTTATGCACCTTATCTTGTTCTCTTGGTGCTCGTTTCTTCCCGTGCTGATTAGGCTTCTGCAATAGGTCAAAACATGATCTTGAATCTTGTTTTTGTATATGCAATTTGTTGTCTGAGAATGGTATATACCCGAAAAGTTTGTCGAAATTGATGTTTGGAAGACGATTAGAGCCTCTATCATCCACAGGAAACAAACAGAAGAAAGAACATGAAAGCAAGGCTCCTATAAGTTCCTGTCGTAGCCAAAACAAAAGACAGATTTGAATTATCTTTAGCTGTAGTGAGATATTGGTTAAAGAACATATATATACCTGGCTGAGGAACACAATGCCAGCTTTGTTGGAGTCTAAGACACGAAGACCAGTTTCAACTCCATTGATGAGATTCTCTGAATTTAGATAGTGTAGTTCCAAGAGAGATGGGAATCTCAGAAGAAGACAAGCCATGGCGGGCAAAACCTGGTTGAACCATCTGCTTGATTCTTCTTTTGACATTTTCTGCACCAAACCAATACATTGTTCACTCAAATCAATCTGAAAAATTATGACATACTTTTGAGTTTTTTTTTATATTCTATTACCTCGTCGAAGAAGAGATCGTAGCCTTGAAGTGGTGAATAAGAAATATGAGGAGTCAAAGAGAGAGACTGTCTCATGTCAGAGATGCAATCAGACAGAGTTGTTCCAGAGTCAACTCGGCTGTGACTAGGTCCTTTGGTTAAAGCTTCTAAAACCTCCACCAAGTGCGATGACGGCCAAGACAGTGAAGAATCCTGAATCACTATCGGCAAGTAGGCTAAAATGGTCTCAAGATCTTCCCTTCTCTCCATTGCTGTGTTTTATTTATTCCTTTAACCTTTTTTTCTTGATTCTTGAGAGGTGGAGTTGCAGAAAGATGAGGCCACAACATAAATATATGAAGTCTCTACAGCTCACCAGCATAATTAATTAAACTATAACACTATTGACCAAAGAGACAATTAGTTTATTTTATCCTTCCTTGGGGTTCAAGATATGTGAAAAAAAAACTCCTCAGATAGATTTGAAGAATATACTAAAATAGATATAAAAACTTTTTTGTAATCTCAATAACATTTAAAGACAAAAACTAAAATAAGTTTTATTAAAGGATTTAAATATACATTTATAACCACGGGTTTAACTAATCTAAATTTGAGATAAGTTTTGTAGGTAAGGTTTTCAAAATAAAAATGTCTGTTATAGTTTTATTTTTCTTTAAAATTTATTTTTATAACAAAATTTTCAAAAAATCTATTTAAGAAATTTGTCCGATAAATCTATTTAACCCCATGGCAACATAGGTAATTAGATTAGACAGACTTTAAAAGCAACACAACACTAGTTATATTGAAAATTATATATTTTGTTGGCGATAAATCAAAACTAATTACCAATATGAATACGAAGATAAATACAGATTAAAAAGAAACTTCTAACATATTTCAGAATGTCTTCTCCTAAACATAAAGGACAAAGGAAACTATACATTATATGAGTCCGTCTAGGAAAAGGTCACTCATAATCTCAATATAAGCACTGGTACTCCTCCCTCTCACAGCCTCCTTACTACTATCTTCTTATTGTTGTTACCTCAAGAGATTGATTCCTTGCGAGAAGAGAAACATATACAAAACCCTTATCTTAGTTTTCGATGACGAAAGATGGTGATGATAACCAGGTCGAGGAGGGTTCCAGAGGTGAGAAGAGATGTCTTGATCTTCTGGCGAGGTTGCCTGGCTCTTACCGTGAGGAAGAAACAAGAACAGTAAGAGTAAGAGAAGAACATAATAGTGTATCTACGGAGCTATCATTAGGCATACGAAAGAGTGATGAATGCAAGAATCAACAAAAACCTACTTATTACCGTCAAGATTACGCTTCTTCTTCTTCTTCTTCCTGGAGTTTGGTGTACCAGGAGCCCATCAGAGCAGAGCCTATTAGGGAAGTTAGGCCTATTAGGGTCAGAACGAAACGGCCGGTTAAAAAAGAGAGAGGGGTTACACCAGAATGGCTGGTTAATCTGATGAGAAGACTAAACGGTGTGGAGGCGAAGCTGGTGATTGATAAGATGATTCAGACGAGTGATGTCAACGCAAACCAAGGACGTCTCTTGATACCCTTTAACCAAATAGTGGAGATGGACTTTATGAACGAGGCAGAGTTGAACATCATCGATGAACATCAAAGAGGTGATAATAAAAAAGGTGTTGAGGTGAAAGTGGTCGCATCGGATGGTAGAAAATGGGATGCAAACCTAAGGAGATGGGATATGAACTGTCCCAATTACGCCTTATGTTCTGGATGGAACGACGTCGTCCGCGAGAACAATCTCGAGAACAAGGTAGGGCAAATATTTCGACTATGGTCCTTCCACTCATCACAAGATGGGAAGCTCTATCTTGCCTTCTTTCATCAGCCTCCAGCTACAGAGTTATCTCTATGTCAAGTGGCTAACAGGCGACTTCCTAAGTTTCCAACGAGAAGGAGAACTCGTCTTTTTTTTGTTCCACCAAGAGTTTCCCAGGTTTTCGACCTAAATATACCATTGGTTCCAGAGATGGATCCTCTCGAAGCTGTACAAGAGAGGCATGATAGGAAGACTTCACTGGAATCAGTCACAGAGACGAGGACTACGGTGGACCTCGAGCTCCGGCTGGGGCCGTCTGTGGACCTAAATAGACCATTGGCTCCTCTCGAAGCTGTACAAGAGACCTCACTGCAATCAGTCACAGAGACGACGAGTACGGTGGACCTAGAGCTCAGGCTGTGGTTTAAATGAGAGATTCCTTGGAAAACAGCTCTGCTATGTGACTTCATCTTTGTTTATTCTTGACCCTAGCTCTCTCTTGCCGTGTCACGCACGTACTTTCTCTTTTTTCGAAGTATAGTAACAACACAATCACATGTTTCAAAGCAAGGTATACAGCCAATCTCATACATGTATTGGCCCCGTAAACCACAAGATCATATTAACAAAGGACAACAAGGCAGATAGATTCCAATTACTATATGCCAGAGTACGTACCTAAGTCCAATATCAAAAGTAAAACAATTTGTAGCGATTGTCAGGGAAATGTAATCAGTGGATCACCAAATAACCTAGTACTGTGACAGGTCGACAAGAGTTTCAAAAACATAATCTAATCGTTGCTCCATAACCACTGAAACAAGATATCTAGTAGAGAACAGAAAATATTCTTTCCGAAGAAAAGTTATAACAAAACACACAAAAAAGCAGTGTACAAGATAATAGCTCTCAGTAAGATCGCATGATGTTCAAGGTGAGAACATAAGAGCCAGCCTCTAATTATAAAGTCCTAAACCAATTCCATAAGCTTCACGTCCTCCACATGATTAAGAAAGGTGACAACTCTAGTAGAACACCTCTCAAACGGTCCCATTCCTTGGATATCAACTCTTGTTACAGCTTCCTTGTCGAAATTGTAGTAGAAAACATGGAAAGGGTCGGACGGATGGTACGAAGACAAAACAAATTCATTTGCAGCAGTCACTCCAACAAAGTGTAAAATCTCCCCTGCAGCTACATCCTTCCACACAGGAGGTAAATTGAAAATCCGTTTGGACCATTCATGTTTCTCAAGGTTCTCTAGAACCCACATCTCGAAACTTGTACTTGTTTCACTAACATAGCTTGCCGGATGCGAAGTTACTGAGGCCAACTTGCCCTTGTACTCAACCAGAGTTGCAGGATGCATTCCAAATTCAACAAAGCTGTACTTCTCAGATCTGACATCAAAGCAAACTATCACATCAACATGATTGGGAGTCCTAGCAGTGTGGTAAAGAACACCATTGATGCATATAGAGTCTCTCCCCGGATTATAATGAGGTATGTCACATTCAATCAATCTCCATGTCTTGTTCTCATTTCCTCTCAATGTAAGAACTTGATGGTCCTTAACACTCTTATTAAGCATGGCCATTGCCAACACCTTGTGTTGCTTCTCAATGGGATCATACCCTAAATAGCTTCTCAACCAAGTCCTCCTCCTTGTCTTCATCCTAGGCAGAGTAAAGGATTGTCTCGTGCTAGGGTTACATATTACAAACACACACTGTGGTGTCTTCCTTGTCCCTAAGAGCCGATCATCACTTATACAGACAAAGCCACTGATAGTACTAGATGATATATCATATAAACTATCAAAGAGAAAGGTCACATGATGATTTGCTACGGCTGTAGGAGAAGAATCTTCCTCAAGATTCTGAGGCTGAGGTGTGGAGAAGAAGATCACCTCCTTCTTATTATCCTCTTTACAGAAGGCGAACAATAGCTGCGGGCGAGCCAAAGATTTGGTCAAGAACAGCTCCGTGAAGTCAGAACGGCTGAGTACGGAGGCCCACCGCTTCGACACGCAACGTCACTTTGCGATAGACTTGAGCGGCAACTTGGAGAATATCTCGATGGCGACATCGGTTGGGATCTTCGATGAGAATTCGTCTGCGTAATCTTGTGAGCGGCGGCGAAGACGGCGGATGGTTTGAGGATCCTCCGAGGGGTTTCGCCGCCGTGATTTCATGGCGGAGGGAGACGCTTTCTTGCTTCTTCAGAGTTCCTAGACAGTTGGGGAAATGCAAATTTAATTTCATTCGACTGTAAATATATATATGAAAGGTACAATTTGTGTCGTTTTGGTTTGATTAAAACGACACACATGACGTTCTATCAGTTTGCGTGTCGTTTTTTCTAATAAAACCGGCGCAGCGTTCTTGACTTTTCAACATTTGAACAATTTTTTAAAAAGTTTGGCTTCTTTATAGCTGAAGTTTTTGACAATGCTCACTCAGTTTTTTTTTTATGATGCAATTCATATTTTCAAAGAAAAAGTCACAATATAAGTTTTTAAAAACATGTAAAAGATCCCAGTGTTGGATCAATGTTTTTTTTTTTGCTCAACTTGGATGATGGACTTTGATGCCGTATTGAAAGCAGTAGGGCAAAGCTTAGCAAACACTGCAGTTTTTGCAACAATGTCTTTAGCAGCGTGCAAATCGTTTGTCTATTTCCCACCTGCTTATAAAATTTCTGACACGTAAACAATCCAAAACAAGAAGCTGGCTATGTCATCATGTGAATCAATCTTGTGTAGTCTCATGAAGATCAAGTCTAATAAATACTCACTTCAGATGTTCATACAGATGTTGGATAAGTGTCAAAAGGAGTAGCAATGGTGTTTTAGAAACTCAGACTTGCCGCCTGGTTTATCATTTGATGTACCTTTTGGTCTCTTAGATGGAGAGCTGCGTGTACAAAGCCATTGAAGAGAACCTCAACATATTACCACACGCTGTTCAAAGAATGAAGACAGCATTTAACATAACCAACTAAAAGCACCACCATTTCTCCTCCCGGAGAAAATCTCGGAACAGTATTTAACAGGACCTGAGTTGAATATTGCAGACTTTAAAGACCTTTTGTGTGTGTGTGTGTGTGTGTTATTATATGATTCATAAATTTTATTTGTGCTTCTTATATAAAGAGATTGATAGGTTTACATTTGGCACTGAATTGATAATTGCTTCTTTTTTTTTTGGTTTGTTTGTTCGTTCTTTTCTGCCTTGAAACGCATCAGAACAGAGTTGTCAAATAAGAAAGTATACAAAATGCCAGTCCCATGTATCAAAGCAAACTATACAGCGAATCTGACTCTTATGCAAGTATTGACCCGTAAACCACAAGATCAGATTAACAAAGGACAACAACAACGCCAGATAGATTCCAATTACATATGTCAGTGTACACATACTTAAGTCCAATATCATAAGCAAAACAATTAGTGGATCACCAAATAAGATAGTGTGACACTTAGAAGAGAGTTATAACAAACACACACAAAAGCAGTGTACAAGATCGCATGATCTTCAAGATGAGAAGTTAAGATCCAGCCTCTAATTATAAGTCCTAAAACAATTCCATAAGCTTCAAGTCCTCCACATGATTAAGAAAGGTGACAACTCTAGAATGCCTCTCAAACGGTCCCATTCCTTGGATATCAACTCTTGTTATAGCTTCTTTGTCAAAATTGCTTAAAGTATTAGCTGTTGAACTTCAATGTTTAAAATGTAAACTTTTGCCAACTTAAAAATTTAAAATGCGATATTCCTTATAAGTATAGAGTTCCTTATAAGTATAGAGTCTACTACTCTTTGACATTAATGAAAAATATTCCAAACTTAGGTTAGTTATAGTACGTTTTGGAATAATTTACTCTTAATATTAAATACGCTTTTTTGGGACTGGTCAAATTGCCAATAGGGCATATCAAAAAATAGTATACAATATGTCATACTAAAGATGGAGAACTAGAGTTAGGTTCGTGGATCAATCTGGTCCGTTTGACTCGTTAACTCGCGGTTCAAATCATTTTTTGACTTTAAATTTGACCCGTATGATCCACGAAAAAAAATCGTATACCCACATCCGCCCGTTCAGATTTACGGGTAACCTGCAAGACTTACGATTTTTAAATATTTTTATACAATTTCTTTTGACAGTTTTTTTTTGCGGATTTTCAGATATTCACGATTCAAATCCAGTTAATCTGCACTTTTTTCCCACTTAAAAATTAACTCGAACCACACTCGCATATACATGTTGAGTTTTGAATTAATTTATCTATACCCGCTTCACGGTGAATCAAACGGAATAGGAGCCGCGGATAAAGAGTTAAATTCTCAGTTCGAGCGGGAACATAAGGAGCACTTGGAAGTGGTTATGCAAATTTTACGACATTACTAATTATTTGTTTTCCATATTCTCTCAGTAGTCTTGTTTTTTTTCTTGCATGTTGCATGATTTCTTTGTTACGAATGGTGGCGATGCTCTCATACATGGTATTATGTTTGTGACTTTGTGTTACTTTCTTTTTAGTGTAACGCACCAATTATTTTTTATTACCATCACATACCTACTCTCAAATATATCAGCTTGATTCTATGTCTTTCATATAACTGAACATTTCGTAATTAGATGTAATTACTTTTGAAAAAAAATCCAGCACACGCGTACCGATTGCTGCTATGTTACATGCTAATCCAATTACACAATGAAATATATTATCCAAGCAATTCAGTGTAAATTATATATTTTTATTAAAAGGGAAATAAAATTAACCAATAGGAATAAAATACATATATTGATCAAAAAAGGAAACAAAAGTAATTATCACAGATTCTAGATTATCTTCACTAAATAAAAAGAACATACATTAGTTGTCAAATACTGTAAGTATACAACGCCACCAAAATTAATATGATTGGTTCTCCAAGAATCTCCTAAGATTGACTTACTTATGTTGAAAATTATATTTTATTGTTAGCGATAATTAAAACTAACCATATGGAAAAAGATGCAACTTCGAACAGGATTGAGATTGTTTCACCTAAACATAAAGGACAAAGGAAACTATAGTTTATATAAGTCCGCTTAGGAAAAGGTCAATAAAAATCGCTATATAAGCACTGCTACTAATCCCTCCATCAGCCTGCATACTCGTATCTTCTTATTGTTGTTAATTATCTCAGAGAGATTGATTCATTGCCAAAAGAGAATCCTTCTCTTAATTAGTTTTCGATAAAGATGGTGACAGGTGGTGATGATGATCAATGCTCGGAGGAGGGTTCCATAGGTGAGAAGAGATGTCTTGATCTTCTGGCGAGGTTTCTTGGCTCTTACGGTGAGGAAGAAACAAGAACAGTAAGAGTAAGAGAAGAACATAATAGTGTATCTACGGAGCTATCATTAGGCATACGAAAGAGTGATGAATGCAAGAATCAACAAAAACCTACTTATTACCGTCAAGATTACGCTTCTTCTTCTTCTTCTTCCTGGAGTTTGGTGTACCAGGAGCCCATCAGAGCAGAGCCTATTAGGGAAGTTAGGCCTATTAGGGTCAGAACGAAACGGCCGGTTAAAAAAGAGAGAGGGGTTACACCAGAATGGCTGGTTAATCTGATGAGAAGACTAAACGGTGTGGAGGCGAAGCTGGTGATTGATAAGATGATTCAGACGAGTGATGTCAACGCAAACCAAGGACGTCTCTTGATACCCTTTAACCAAATAGTGGAGATGGACTTTATGAACGAGGCAGAGTTGAACATTATCGATGAACATCAAAGAGGTGATAATAAAAAAGGTGTTGAGGTGAAAGTGGTCGCATCGGATGGTAGAAAATGGGACGCAAACCTAAGGAGATGGGATATGAACTGTCCCAATTACGCCTTATGTTCTGGATGGAATGACGTCGTCCGCGAGAACAATCTCGAGACCAAGGTAGGGCAGATATTTCGACTATGGTCCTTCCACTCATCACAAGATGGGAAGCTCTATCTTGCCTTCTTTCATCAGCCTCCAGCTACAGAGTTATCTCTATGTCAAGTGGCTAACAGGCGACTTCCTAAGTTTCCAACGAGAAGGAGAACTCGTCTTTTTTTTGTTCCACCAAGAGTTTCCCAGGTTTTCGACCTAAATATACCATTGGTTCCAGAGATGGATCCTCTCGAAGCTGTACAAGAGAGTCATGATAGGAGGACTTCACTGGAATCAGTCACAGAGACGAGGACTATGGTGGACCTCGAGCTCCGGCTGGGGCCGTCTGTGGACCTAAATAGACCATTGGCTCCTCTCGAAGCTGTACAAGAGACCTCACTGCAATCAGTCACAGAGACGACGAGTACGGTGGACCTAGAGCTCAGGCTGTGGTTTAAATGATAGATTCCTGTGAAAACAGCTCTGCTATGTGACTTCATCTTTGTTTATTCTTCACCCTAGCTCTCTCTTGCCGTGTCACCCAAGTAGTTTCTTTTTTTTTGGCTTTCAAAGGATTTTCTTTTTGGTGTTTTTTTAACTATTACTCTAGAGTGTCGTAGTTTCTCCTTTTTAGGTATTCAATGGATTTTTTTGGTTTTTTTTTCCGTTACTCTGGAGTGGCCCTTATGAGAGATCCCTGTGAAAACAGCTCTGCTATGTGACTTAACCTCTGTTTATTCTTCACCCTAGCTCTCTCTTGCCGTCTCACGCACGTAGTTTCTCTTTTAGGCCTTTAAAGGAATTTTTTTGGGAGATTTTTTGGTCCATTACTCTTACCTATATATATACATGAAGGAGAATAGTACTTCAATAACAAGGCCTTACGTACTTCGCTCTGTCTTCTCTATAAGCACCCGTTGAGAATCTCCCTTACATATTCTAGCTGTTCATATAAAAAATCGTCAACAAATGTTGAGATGTATAAACTCGTAAATGAGATGGGAATGTGACTATGTTGAGCTTTTATTCTTGTGCATAAAAAATGGAAAGCAATGTCTACTTGAATCTCATACTCTAGCAACTTAATTTCATATCTGGAGTTTTAAGGCTTTAGACGCACCTATTGATGAGACAAGGATACCACCTTCCATCCACCAGCAGTAACATATAGTCGCTTTAGCATCGTATGTCCTAATGGTAGTCCTTCAAAGACACAAAAGTGAATATGATCATTAAGGTTGGGTTCACTTCACCAAACACCAAGATGATTAACTAAACAGAGTGATGGCACATACCGGTGTTTCTTTAGAAATGAGCTGGCCCGTAGATTTTTAAAGCAACTTTGCTCTTTGAATCAAAATGTAAAACTTCTCAAGTTTCAGTAACTATGAACTCAAATACTCCCAAATATAACATTAATTTTGGATTTTGTTTTCTAACAAATTAAAAAAGTCTTGACGAATTATGTTACATTGTTTCTCCAATGGCAGATTCTATATGTTTAAGTAGAAACCGTTGCAGCTTCTTTCTTAACTCTTCCACTTTCTCACTGGCTTCACCTCTGTTTGAGATCAGATCATCGAGCCAACAGTTTACTGCTTTAAGGTGAACAAGAAGAGACTCTTTCCCATTTGCTTCTTCCTTCTTCACAAAGAAGGACCCTTTCTTTAGTGAGTTCTCCAAATATTTCAAGAACCATTGGCTGGAAACTCGGAGTAGCTCCTCCGCTAAACTCAGTGACTCTTTTAACCTGTTTTTACCTTCTAAGTTACTTCTCTCAGAGACAGAACGATGTTTCGTTGAAGGTAGTTTCACACCCTTGTAACCCTGGTTTCTTGGACTTGTTGTTAATTTCTCAGAGGAGCTTTGTATAACAATGTAGTGATGGTCTTGGGGAGAAGCAGCTTCCTCTTGCTTTCCAGGCTCTTTGAATAAGTTGAACTGAGAAAAACCGGTCACTACAGCATCTTGAACCCAAGCTGCTGCATTCTTCTTGGCTGCTGATGTACAAGAACCGTTGTTTCGGTTATGAGTAAGCAACATATAGAGTGTTTTGCCAGTGTTCTGTGTACTGTGGTAGATGTCCAAGAACCGGCGGACAACTTTTCCCGCTGATAAATGTTTAGAAGAGTCACATAGTTCAGCGAATGACCTGTAGGAATATAAACTAGATTAGTAATAAATGAAACTAATAGAAGCCTGTTAGTGATAGAGAAAAACATACTGCAAACTGAGCAGAACAGACTCCATGGCAGACGCTTCCTCTAGTGCGTTTACTGCAGCCGAAACTGCTACTTGTCTATGTGATGAAACCTCCTAAAATAAGAGATTGAAGACACACATGACTACTACTACTTCTTAGAGTCGCTAGAACTTGAAGATTTTATCCAATAGCCGTGTACCTTTCCAAGCACTTGAATGGTTTTTGGGAGTCCAGTCCATGAAATTCTCTGGTCAGACCAAGTCCTGTGACTTGAAGGCAGCTTAAAATACGCAACTGGAGGAGCCACTGCCTTTGACAACGACTTGATACCATCTTTTGGAGTCTTGGCTATGGTTACAGGTGATGCAGGCTTAACCACATTTCTGTTTCTCAAAGCAGGGGTTTCGCAGTTAAGATGCTTTGATGGGGACTCATTCTTTGCCAGATTCTTATCACTCAAGACCTAGAAAAAATTATCCAAATCTGTGAAATCAAGAAAGATTGTGAACTGTGGAGATAATATGAAGTTGTTACATATCCAAAATAAGTAACTCTTAAGGTCTCTCAAAACTAGGTTTGTTGGTTTCACTTACATGTATCAATCAAGTAATTTAAAGAACAAGAAACCAAGAAGATTGTTAACCGTGAAGACAATATCAAGTTTGGTTGCATAACTAAAAGAAGTAACGTTTAAGGTCTCTCAAAACTAGGGTTGCTGGTTCCACTCACATGTATCAACAATCTCAGACCATTGTAGTAACTTAAAGAACAAGAAACAGAGAACGGAGATGAAAGATGTTACCAATTTGGGTTTGAGACGAGGGGAAGAAAGAAGCAAAGCGGCGTCACGGCGGCGAGTCACCGGAGGACTCGTATGATCCCAACAACTCCGTCTCGCGGAATCCAAGCTCAACCTCCTCGTCTCACCGAGACTCTTCTTCTTCGTCGTCGTTGTAACAGAGAACTGAGTAAAATGAAGAAACAAGTCGCTAGAGAAGAGATCGCTAGGGTTTCCAACGCACGTCCGCCGCTTCGGGACTGGCTTAAGTCCACGGACGACGGGAACAGGACAACCTTTCTCGACGTGTAAACCGCCGCGAATGTAAACAAACTGCCCTAGCTGTATTTCGTCGGAGAGTATCAGGTCGGCGTCATCAGCGGCGGAAACGGCGACGTAAGCGGCGTGGAGAGAGTCAGAGACTTTGACGAAGAATCTTTCGCTACGCCATTGGTTGTCGGAGAGACAGGGGACGATCTCTATCACCTGGAGAAGCGGGAAACGGTGAGAAGACAACAACGGCGGAGAAGAAATGACTTTTCCGGCGGCGAGTTCGAGGAGGTTGGAGAGAACTCCGGGAGTAAGAGAGGCCATTGTGTGTCGACGGGGAAAGGTAGCATCTTTGGGGAGAAGGAAGGAGAGTGTGGGGGGGGGAATCTCAAGAGAGATGTCTCGGGGAATGTGGAGAGTTCGTCGTTTACTATTGGCGGGAAACAGACAGCTTTGTCAGTATACTAAAAGACTCCCTGTCTTGTCTTAAAGATTTGGAAGGTTGCAGGAAGGTTTTGTTGCTTGCAGGTGTAAAGCACGAGGAACTATTTATAAAAGAGAGTTTATTATTACTTATTTTTTGTTTCTTTTGTAAAATCATAATTGCACACTGTAGATTTGGATTGAATTAGTTAACTAGTAACTAGGAAAGTCATAGAATTTTTGGAAACTACTATTACTTTGCAGGGATTTAGGGTATCTGGCCCCATTCATTCTATTACACAGCAGACCAAAAGTTGTTTTGGTAGACGCTTCTGCAAAGATTTTGGTTAAGCATGTCAATTTAGTAGTGTGTCTGTAGATTTGATCTGATAATAGGTATTTTTCAAGATGTAGACATAGTTTATCAGATTGCTGTTAAAATAACCAACTAACAGAGATACTCGATATGGTAGAATGTAAAGAAAATACCATTTTATTTTGCCAGTATCTGTAACAAATTTTATATCCAAACAATTAGAGAATGACAATTAATAAGATGATGAACCTCATATAAGTTAGGTTAGACGAAATAGAGAAAACGAGTGCATCAGGCCATGAACAAGAGTTTAGAGTTTTGGTGAGTGAAGAGTCTTGTGAGTGACACAATTGTTATTGTGGACGAAAACCTTTGAGTCGGTAAAGATTTGTTAGTTCTAATACACTTACACAACGTGTGTAGTAACATAAATTTGATCAAACGAGTTTATATTGGTTGTTCAAATAATTTTTAATAAATATTTGGTTTGAAAAAGAATTTCGAACCATTGATTATTCATATTCTCAACTTTGTAGGTGTTTCTTTTAAAATCATTGGATTACTATATCCAAGATTTATGACCGAATTAATGAACATATAGCATAGAATTCAGATAATCCAGGGGATAACTAGTGAGTAGTGACCATTGTGACTCCCATACAAGTCAGTATTTACATTTGGACCAATCTTGATTCTGACCCATCTTCTGATCCGATATTTTCGGAGTGATCTCTATAAATACTTGCTTAAACACTTATAAAACGAAGGTTTTTCTTCTTTCTAGATTGGTTTTTAGATCTAAACAATTTCTTACACTCTAGATCAATTGCAAGATTTTCATCATGTTTATATGATTATGCCAGCTACCGAAGGATTTCTTCACCTCTATCCTTATATTAATTTATATTTTTGTGTTTCATTTTGAGAATTAGTGAAAAGTTTCTTAGAGCTTTTAAGTTTGATGAGATTTAGGGGTGTCTCTACCATTGTAATTCTATCCTCATTTTCTTTTTTAGCTACCCACTTAAATTAGATTAAGTGTTGGTCAGACGAATCGATTTTCCGAGGAACACCTTCGTTTGTTTGTGTCTGATCTATATAGAAGAAAATATAACCTCTAATTCTTGCTTCTCTCACTAACGAATCCGTCCAACTAGGCCTACTTCGAGAAATATGAATCAAACTCACGTCTTCGAAATCTTTATATATCTCTATAGTCTATACTTGCATTTTGGAGGACGGTATATGCGTACTTTCTAGGTTTCCGACCCTTGATCAATAGTCTCCGTATTCACGGTTGGATAAAAATTAAATTCAAACACATACAAAACTTGAGTATGATTAAATTTTGTTTTTTTTTTTATTTTATGAAACAGTTAAATTTTGTTCAAAAAGAAAAGAAAAGAAAAGAAATATTGATAACATGTCAAACTCATGGCGATGCTTGAAATAGGGGGCACAAATGAAGTGTCCGATCAATGGTCATTCACTTCTGTTTGTGTTGACACTCCAACTTGTTTATTGGGTCTCCTGTCAAACCAAACTTCTTATAAACTTGTGAAGTTGCTTTGATTCTACCTTTCATATTGATATCTCTCTCTAACTACTCTTCTTCCATCATTTTCTTCTTTTTTTTGTATTGAAAATTTCAGACAAGAGATTAAGATCATATAGGATAGGATTTAGAGTGGTTCTTTTCTCTTCCTATACTTGTAACTCAGTGAATATATACTATATTACTTTCAAATTAAGTTTACAGTCATATTCAAATGATATCCATCGTGTTTTTATTTATGCATATTGGTAGGCAATCAATCGGAATATGATGATGGAGCTAGATTACGGACTAAACATATGTGTCAAAATCGAAATCATTTTTTTATTTATTAATAAAGCAATCTAACCTCAAAACTCACCCACCTCTCTTGCGGTACAAATCAAAGTAAATGGACAAGCCAATTTAATTTTTTAAAAAAGGAAGAAAAAATAAACCAACAACTACTCCTAGCTAATCCCTCATATATAATTGTCTCCTCATGAAAAAATAGATTATCTATCTACATGATAAAACATGGGAAGTGAAGTAATAAACCCGATCAAACCACGGTTCGATCTGAGCATGTCGAGAAGAACCCGAAAACCATGGTCGTCATCAAGTCTCGTCAACGAGATGCAACATCAAGTCCTGTCTACGGAAAGCTCAGAACCGGAGAAAGAACAAGAACAAGACGAGGACAGAGAGATTGATCGTAAGAGTTTGAACAATCTGATGAGAAGCGAGCAAGTACCAAATGGAGAAGGTAAGGTGAACAACAAGAACTCTCTAGGTCAACATTTTGGGGAAGACGAAGGGATCAAGCAGACAATGCAAGTGGTGGTCAAGAAGCAAGGTGGAGAAGGTGGTGTTAAATTCAAAGGTATGATGGGTCGATATGTTAAGGTCTTGAGTGGTTTGATGAAGGCCAAACGTGACCGCAAAACATCGGCCTTGCGGTTTAAAACATGATTTCAAATGTATATATGTACGCTCATGTGCCTAATGCGTATGTTTTGTTCAGAAACGTTTCGCGTACGTACGTGTTATTGATGTGCACATATAATGTTCGCATATTTGTTTTGACTTTTGAGAATGTAATCTTAGCACTATATGTACATCCTCCGTACATATGCACCTTTTGGTTTTGAATATCATTGCATGTTTTTTTTCGTTTGCTAAGAATCTTTATCTTATTACATCAGTTTGTTGTGTTTTGAGCTCTTGCTAAATGTTTTCTGTTAGATTTGTATTTGTCCACTAGTATTGAGATTTTAGGGTGCTATAGTAGTTCTTTGCTGACATTAGGTTTGTGATTTTATGTTTGTACCTTTAAATATTTTGGTAGTTTTACAATTCTAAAATATTGTAAGGAAACAAAAACAAATCATGACGAAACAAGCAAAGTATGGCTCTAAGGATTAAGAGTTTTCTTTTATTGTTTAGCTCTCAAAAAGTTATGAATGCAAGAATCTTAATAAGAACAACTCAACTTCTTATTATTAGCTTAAGAAAACTATCTCAAAAACTTAAGCTCTCACAAAGATCCTCAAAAACTTATAAGTTATGTCAAAACTAGACATCTCCTTATATAGGAACATAAAACTTATAATCTCAATTAACTTTAGTTTAGATAACTCCTAAACTAGATATGTTTTACATTCCTATCTCACATAAGATTAGGATGATTTGTTTCCTAAACTATCTTTAAGCTTATCTCCAACATCTTTTGTATGTTCCACTTACTATTTTCAAATCTCAAGTGGAAAAATGTAAAATAGATGTTAAGGCTAGCTAAAGGTGCAGAACGACACACAGTGACGGTACAGCTGACGCTGCCTGACTGCGACTCCATTCCTCTCTTTTTTTGGCCACTAACAAATAATTGCAAGCTCAGTTAAGTTTCCAAATGTTAATATGTAACTATTTTACTAGTGAATCAAAGTCTTTTTCATTTTATTTATAATATTTATATTGTCATTTTATACAACACAATTTCTGTTTTTCCTTTTTCAAGTCGATGCAGTTTCTCTTTAATTGATAAAAGAAAATGTAATGGTAATTCCAAATTACATAGGAGTATTTTTTTTCTCTTATGGAATCTGACGACGCGTTGTGATTGTATAGCTAACCTCCAAATTAGTGATGCCTCATTTCGAAAGAAGATAACATACTGTATAATAGTCTTTCTGTTTCATAAAGATGTATGTTTTAGATTTTTTACGCATATTAATAAAACATATGAAATTTGAATTATCAATGAATAATTTTTTTGTAACTTACTATTTCCCATAACTTCTATCCAATAAAATTTTAAGAAATTTATAAAAGTTTACAATTTATCATTAACTAATGCATTGAAAATATAAAAATTACAACATTTTGAAACAATAGTTTTTGCTACAATATGGATCTTTTGGAAACAGAGGAGAATTATAATAACAGCTTCTTTTAATAGTTTTTTTTTTGGTAAAAGCTTCTTTTAATAGTTCTGACAAAATAACTATAGTTAAATCATTATCTTTTAAAATATATTCCTGCTTAATCAGGTCCTATTGTATATTTGTATATACCTGTTAATCACAAATAGTTTATTACTATCATACTGAGTGCAATTTATTGAATACACTATTATACATTATATACTACTACATGGACACGGAGAATAAATGTATAAGAAAGCATCAGGAGACCTCAGACGTAAGGAAGGTAGTACGTGGCGGGTTTTCATTTGATAATATTCTTACCAATAATTCTGGAGATGCATGGCTTCACCGACCTTGCTAAGGAACCTTTTTATTTTTTTTTTTTTTTTTTTTTTTTTTTGATTAACCTGGGGGTATCCCAGGCCCATGGAGAGGCCCAGACTAATCCCCAAGGGGAGGAACCTTTTTATTGCACCGTCAAAAAGCATGAATCTTTAAATAAAGTGCCAAATCAATTATTTTATTTTGTGGTACCATCATACACAACTAACACGTAAAGTAATAAACTTTATGACTTAGTTGTTTTGATTCGGTTTGGTTTAGTTCGGTAATAGTTTATTGTTTGACATGACAATGTCGGTTATCACTCGGTTAACTCAGTTTGCTTTATAAACCTGTGTATAACTTTAAATAATATGTCAATTGGTACACTATTGCATAAATTAGCTACAGTATTGCAGGATCCTAAGCAAACAATCAATTATATTTCCCTTTATAAAACGAACTCATCCGTCAACTTCTGAATCAAAATCTCAACAACAAAAAACTCTCACAAGAAAATAAAGAAAGCAACACTCAAGAATCTAAGGAAAGAGTTAAGCCATGGGAAAAGATCATGAAGGAAGCCCTCCAGTTCCACTACATCTCTGTGTCTTCGTCTTCATCCTCTTAATGTTCGTAACGGTTTCATGGTACGCGAGCTACGAACCAGTTATAGAAGGTTTTACGGACCAGCTGAAGCTTGCTCTCATGGCTTCTCCTCTGCTTTTGCTCTTGGCCGTTCATTTTCTATCCAACGGTGAAGGAGGAGGGATGGTGACGTCACTGATACCTTTGAACGAGAGAGAGTCTTTGTATAGAGCTGGAGGAACGCCGTGGGGAGTGGCCTTCATGCTCGTCTTCCTCTTCTTCATGGTTTCTTATCAATCTCACTTTCAAGAACGTTGGTTTCCTCTAAGATGAAAAAGGAATCGCGTATGTGTCTTTTTATTTCACTTTCTTGACTTTCTCATTGGGTCTAGTATAATGGATTCATGATAATGTATGTTTAATTTTTATCTTTCTTCGTATTTATCATACCAATTTATGTACTTTTAAAATCTATTGTCTCATAGTAAGTATATAAGCGTTTTGGTATCAGCACAAATAAATATGGGCAGTGAAGTATATAAAAAATATGTCAATGAAAAAAATATTTTCTAAATAATTGTCGGACAAGTTATAATTGTTTTTGTAATATGATTGGTTTAATACTAGGGGTGCATTAGTAGGAATTAGCTTATAATTTCATTTCATAATCAGAATAAAATTTAAATCACAAGTAAAGTTTACACTTCTTATTTGGCAACAAGTTGTTGCCGGAATGTATGACAGCTACATTATTTTGGACACCCTCCATTATGTCAGTGTTGGGCTATAACGCTTATCTTGGGAGGTCCATATATCTACGCGATGCCATTCATGTTCATGAGTTTTTTTTAAAAAAGTTTAAATTCGGATAGAGAGGTGTAGTCCACGAATAAACTCGCTCCTGGATATTTAAATAAATTATAAATGATGGACTCATATCTGCGTGATCACATGTAGAGCTAATAACTTCGTCCTAGAGAGTCCATCCTTGTCTTAGACCAACATGTCAATTCCTTCTCTATTGAAAACCAATAGACCACCACGATGTGGTTAATGTTCATAAATTTAAACGAGAGCTTTTTATGTCTGAAACCACGTAAGCCTTTATAAAAAATGCTTTAAACCACAGCAGAGAGATGAATAAACCTTTTCAATTTTTTTTGTCAATTTATATTCAGAAAGCGATGAACGACAAGTCTTTTTTAGTAGCAATGAGTTATCCTCAAATAATAACGGTGGACAAAATATCTGTAAAATCTGATTCGATTTATTATGTGTTTTGATTCTATCCAATGTTTTTGATATTTGTAATTTTACGAGCAAAATAAATATTAAATTTTTATTTCCAAATACACATATATATATATATATAATTACATATCTAAATATATAGTTATTGTTTCCTATATAAATTTTCAAATATTTTATCATTCAAATGATTATTTAGTTATTGAAATTTTAAAATTATTAATTATGTGCTTATAATGATTATTATTATTTAATATATTTTTAATATATATATATTATATATTTAATTTTATGAATCAGATCAAACATCCGGTAGAAAATATAGATTGTTTAGATACTTAGACGATGAATATATGAATAAAAATTATTGATCTAGGTAGAAATAATCACTGATACTTTAAAAAATCTGAATGTTCGTTCCGTATCCACTCTTGTCATAAAATATTCCAAATCTTGGTGTGAATACACATATTGAATTATTTCTAATAATCAAAATCAAGAAAAAGAACCTTGGTCTAGAAAATGACCATCACTATAGAGCATGTGTATTAGATGTATCTGATGAGTTTTTTCAAACAATAAAATGATAAAAAAAAATTATTCATTTTGTTCTAGAAAGATGTATGGTTTAAAAAATTTACACGTATTAAAGAAAAATATAAAAATATTGATTATCAGTGCCTTAGTTTTCATAGTTAATTATTCTCCATAATTTCTAACCAATAAAATTATAATAAACACTTTGGAATTACAAATTTACCATTAAATAGTGCATTGAAATAGTAAAAAATATATCTTTTTGAATTTTTTTTTTAAAACATGATTTTTTTCAGAACGAATGGAGTAGAAAATAGAGAAAGAAGAAAAAAATTTGGTTGAGAGACTCAAAAAATATTTTGAAGGACTTATTTATGATTCGCCTATTTTTCTCATTGGACAATACATTAAACATTAGAATTTATTGTTGAGAAATTATTTGTTCTCATGATTGATGATTGATGATGCTCTTGGCATGGGTAATATACCTTTTGTGGGAGTTTCAAAATAAATACATATATATATATATACCTTTTGTGGGTATCTTTAAATGGAAAAAAAATATATTTTCTTAAACAACCAAAAAACTTACCCAGAGCAAAATAAAATAGATTTGGTTACAATGAAATTTAGTAAACACTTTTTTCACCGTAGTTACATATGTGCATGGTTAAATCCGTTAGTATTCTTTGACGAATCTTAAACGTTTTCTGGATTACTGTCCAACATCAATGTATGGTGGCGTATATGTTAAAAAACAAAAACCTAAAAGCTGAACGAAAATCTTCATATAATTTCATGTTCAATCCAGTCGATGAGAATAAGAAAAGTTTGTCACTCAAAGATATTACTCTAATAGAGTAAGAACATGGATCTGTGATGTCGTTGATATTTCATGATTTGGTTAAATAAATATGCCGCAATAAATACATTGAAAAGAATAAAAACATATATAGGCGCCTGTCTGTCTTCTCTCTATAACTTTCACGTCGTTAGACCATCTGCAACCCTTACACCTCAAATGGGGTGTTTATTTTTGTTTTTCTAATTTTTTTTATTTTTTAAAAAATTAAAATTAAATTAATCATGGACCACCACATATCAATAGGATCCGTGAACAATGCAAGAACCAAAAGAAAAATGATGATTATTTGAGAGTTTTAAGAACTTGTTTTAGGGGTGTTAGTGGGCCCCACTGCTTAAGCACCCCACTAAACACCTTCATTGTGGATGCTCTTAGGACATGTTTATTGCAG
The DNA here is from genome assembly GCA_905132885.1 of Moricandia moricandioides. Taxonomy (NCBI): domain Eukaryota; kingdom Viridiplantae; phylum Streptophyta; class Magnoliopsida; order Brassicales; family Brassicaceae; genus Moricandia; species Moricandia moricandioides. The sequence goes on from CAJHQQ010001195.1 coordinate 40,356, forward strand.
GTCTCTTAGCATGGGGTTCTTAGCTTTTCTAAGAGACGTATCTTAATTTTAATTAAGAAAACTTAAGAACCGTCTCTTAAATAAAAAACATAAGAGACATCTCTTAACGGGAAAATTAAAAAAAAAAAAAAAAAAAAAACGTGAAATTATAAGTTAAGAATCCCGCCTAAGATACCGTGGATAAACATGGCCTTATGTTCTTATTCGATCACTGTTTGACCATCCCTTTATTTTGTCCTTCAATTCTCTCGTTCATTCAAAGGTTAAATTTGTTCTTCTTTTTACTAGCTAAACGAGTACATGATTTTCTTTTGTGTAGATAGTTGTGAAACAAGGTTATGGGTGACTAGGTTTAGACATAAACTTTGTGCTTTACACGTCTTATGCTAACTCTACTTTCATCTTTTTGGAACCTTTTTTCTTTTAACTAATAAATGCAACTTTTTAGCATTTATGGTCTCCTTTTTTTTCCATGATATCGATTTTAATATTTGGAGTGAATCTCATCTTCCTTTGGACTTAAGCAATCCATGTATTCTTTTTTTCTTTTCCGATTGCTATTTAATGGCAGTCTCTGTCTTTTCTCCTTCATGAGCTTATGGTTAACTCTTTTGTTTTGGCTCATATAGTTCTTTAAGTTTGCTAAAGCTCTTTAAATTTGAAGAAGTCTTCATCAGATTTGTCTTACGGATTTAGACGATGTCTCAAACTGGTGGTGGACTCGGAATGGTTACTCTGGACAGTGAAGTGGTGCCATCGTCACTTGTGGAGATTGCTCCGATCCTTCGTGTAGCCAATGAAGTAGAAGCAAGTAACCCTCGTGTTGCTTACCTATGTGAGTTGAAATAGTGTAAAAGTACTGCACTAGTGATTTGATCATCTCAAATAATATTGTAAAAACAAAAATCATTGGCTGTTTTTTTAGGTCGGTTTTATGCGTTTGAGAAGGCATGCAAGCTTGATCCCACATCAAGTGGTCGTGGTGTTCGCCAATTTAGGACTGCGCTTCTTAAGCGCTTGGAACATGTATCATCACACTTCATTTACTTTACTGTTGGCTTGCACATAAACGTCTTGCTGCATGGGGACTATGTGTCAGTTTACTTTGTTTTCTTAAACTTGTGCAGGAGAATGAAACAACTCTTGCAGGAAGGAAGAAGAGTGACGGATCCGAAATGAAAAGGTTCTATCAATGCTACTACAAGAAATACATCCAGGCTATGGTTCAAGCTGCTGACAAAGATGACCGGTTTGTGTTTGATGGAACTGTTTGTTCGGATCGGTTTTTGTCTCTATCTTTTACCGGCTCATGGTCTATAGGGGCCTTTGGGCAAAAACGTTAGGGCCTTTAAAAATTAAAAGTTTAGTATAATTTTTTTAAACTATTATGTATAGAATGTAAATTAAATTTAGATATAAAAACGTATAAATAATTTTTTTTTGAAATATATGTGTATTTAACTTTGTTTTTAATTTAACTTTTACAATTATTTTTAAAAAGTTGAAAAATTAGACCTTTATATAATATCATGAACCTCACCCTAGGACGGTCACACTACTCGGGCTACGTAAGTAAGCCGGCACTGCTTTTACGTGTGTTTCCATCATACTAAAAAAATGAATTTTGCATTGTAGTGCTAAACTTCCAGAGAAATATCAAACTGCTTCTGTTCTCTATGAAGTATTGAAGGCTGTTAATCCGACAGAAGATATGGAAATGCCTGATGAGGTGAGTATATATACCTTGTAGTTTTGTGTCTCGTACTTCTGTTCTTATGCAGGTCTTTAGCCATATTTTAATGGAGGAAACATCTTGATTTTCTTTTGTGTGGATAGTTGAAGAAGATGGTTGTGAAACAAGGTTATGGGTGACTAGGTTTAGACATAAAGTTTGTGCTTTACACGTCTTATGCTAACTTTATTTTCATCTTTTATGGTTAACTCTTTTGTTTTGGCTCATATAGTTCTTTATGTTTGTTAAAGCTCTTTAAATTTAAAGAAATCTTAATCAGATTTTTTTTTAAAACGGATTAAGACGATCTCTCAAACTGGTGGTGAACTCGGAAGGGTTACTTTGGAGAGTGAACTGGTACCATCGTCACTTGTGGAGATTGTTCCGATCCTTCGTGTAGCCAATGAAGTAGAAGCAAGTAACCCTCGTGTTGCTTACCTATGTGAGTTGAAATAGTGTAAAAGTGCACTAATGATTTGATCATCTCAAATGATATTGTAAAAACAAAAATATATTGGCTGTTTTTTTAGGTCGGTTTTATGCGTTTGAGAAGGCATGCAAGCTTGATCCCACATCAAGAGGTCGTGGTGTTCGCCAATTTAGGACTGCGTTTCTTAAGCGCTTGGAACATGTATCATCACACTTCATTTACTTTACTGTTGGCTTGCACATAAACTACTTGCTGCATGGGGACTATGTGTCAGTTTATTTATTTTCTTAAACATGTGCAGGAGAATGAAACAACTCTTTCAGGAAGGCAGCTGACAGATGATTCCGAAATGAAAAGGTTCTATCAATACTACCTCAAGAACAACATCGAGGCTATGGTCCAAGCTGCTGACAAAGATGACCGGTTTGTGTTTGATGGAACTGTTTGTTCGGATCGGTTTTTGTCTCTATCTTTTACTGGCTCATGGTATAGGGGCCTTTGGGTAAAAATGTTTTTAGGGGATTTAAAAATTAAAAGTTTAGTATAATTTTTTTAAACTATATGTATAGAATGTTATTAAATTTAGATATAAAACATATAAATAAAACTCTTTTGAAACATATGTGTATTTATTTTTGTTTTTAAATTAACTTTTACAATTATTTTTAAAAGTTTAAAAATTAGACCTTTATATAGTATCATGGACCGTCACCCTAGGACGGTCACACTACTCGGGCTACGTAAAAGTAAGCCGGCACTGCTTTTATGTGTGTTTCCATCATACTAAAAAAAAAATGAATTTTGCATTGTAGTGCTAAACTTCCAAAAAAATATCAAACTGCTTATATTCTCTATGAAGTATTGAAGGGTTTTAATCACACAGAAGATGTGGAAATGCCTGATGAGGTGAGTATATATATCTTGTAGTTTTGTGTCTCGTACTTCTGTTCTTATGCACGTCTTTAGCCATATTTTAATGGAGGAAACATCTTGATATTCTCATGAATTGGGTTACCAAATTATTGGCTCACTTGTTTCTGTTAATCCTTTTTCTTGCTGGTAGATTCTAGAAGCCTACACAAAGGTTGAAGAAAAAAGCCAAATCGAGGCACCTTACAACAACCTTCTCCATGATCCTGATAGTCAAAATGATCAGGCTAAGGTTAACCAAATCAACATCCCACTAATTGGTTCCCTCCATTTTATGCTTAGTTGTGTTCTACTCAGAAAAACAAACATTCACACTCTTCTACAGATACAAGTGACAGTCGCACTTCGTAACACAAAGGGTCTACCATGGCCAGCAGGCCACACGAAGAAACTAGATGAAGACATACTAGACTGGCTTCAAACTGTGTTTGGTTTTCAGGTGATATTAGTGAATATCCTATTTTTGTTTGTTTGATTGAGAATATCTCCATGTGCTGATTGTGATCCAAACCTTTAAATGGCAGAAAGATAATGTTTCCAGTCAAAGAGAGCACTTGATTTTGTTACTTGCTAATGAACGCATTGCACAGTTTCAGAGACCTAAACAGCCAACAAAGGTATGTTTTCTTTTGAACTTCAGTTACAATTCATGCTTCTGTCTATCTGCACTAACGGCCTAATTTATAATTTCTGCCTTTAGTTGGATGACCACGTAGTGAGCATTGTGATGAAGGAACTTTTAAAAAACTACAAAAAGTGGTGCAAGTATTTGGGTCGGAAAACTAGCCTCTGGTGAAGAAACGTCTCCTTTTGTGTTTTCAATTTTTTTTTTCTTTAAAAAAACATAGAAAAGAGATGTACCGTATTGTGGTTTTCTAACTATTCATCTCTTCTGTTCCCATTTGTAGGTTACCAGCCATTCAACAAGAGGTTCAACAGCGGAAATTGCTATATATGGGCCTCTATCTTTTAATATGGGGAGAGGCTGCAAACCTAAGATTCATGCCACAATGTCTTTGCTATATATATCACCATGTATGTCTTCAGTTTCTACTTTATTTTGTTTGCATGAAAGTGAAACATTACATTTTGTATTTGGAGAAAGTGCAGGTGAGTTCAATTCTAGTAAACTCCAGAGAGCTGAAAACATAATATATAAGGATGAGCAATGTCCATTGTTGAGTGTTAGGGAAAGTATGTGAAATGTTCACATGGTGGAAACAGAAAGGAACTTGATTATATTGCGGCGTCCATAACTTAAAACAATATATATATAAGTTTCAAAATAGATAAGTTTTTTTTATATTTGTATTTTAATAATATATATATATATATATATATTTCCTTTTAACTACTTTATTAATTATCTTTACCACAATAATTTTGCAGATATTTGTTAATCATCTTTTCATGTCTTTTGTCACATCTTTTTCACTAAAATATTAACTATTCATAGATTTCATCATTAATTATTTTTGTATCATTTAAAACAACCATAAAACTTAACTAACTCGATATTCTAACTAATTAGTACTTTGATTACTCATTAATAATTTAATACTTTAATCAAACTAGTTAATAATTCACTATTTTAACTAATTAATATATTATTTAAATAAACTATACAATTTTAGAATGCAAACTAATAGTTTTACATAATAATCCTAAAATATATACAACAATTTCACCACATAATCTCAAACTTTGTAATTACTCATAATACAAAATACTTATACTTACACCATAATACAAGCACTTATGTGTATATTATGTGTCTCACTTTTAATAAACAACAATATAATCTTTGAAAACTATGCATAGTTATAATAAAGCTTTGTGGGTTATTTTCTTAATTTACTAAATTAATGGGTTAACCTAATTTAATTTCATAAATATGAATTTGTATTCATTTAAACTGTAAAAGATAAATAGTCAATATATATATATAATATATAAATTAATTAGTCTATATAATTTTACATATTTTTATATAAATAATACTCCAATGCAAATCAAAACGTTAAATATATGATAAAAATGTGAATGATACAATTGACGGTTCATAAAGCAAAATAAACTTATTTAAAATAAATTATAAAATTATTGTGTTTAAAATTGTCATATTAAATAATGATTTAAGATATTATTTTCTTACTTGTGTCTAAATGTGAGTTCAATTTTATCTTCTAAATTTGTTCAGATGGCTTTTGAATTGTATGGCATGTTGTCTGGGAGTGTGAGTCCAATGACAGGAGAGAGTATAAAACCGGCATATGGTGGTGAACATGAAGCTTTCCTGCAGAAAGTAGTGACTCCTATAGACAAGACAGTTGCTAAGGTTGTTTGCTTCGGTTCCTCAGTCTTCACCATTTTGTCTTCTTTTGCTATCTTCGGGTTCCATTTCCTCCATTTTCATCAACATGATTCATAGTTTCATACTGTAGGAAGCAAAGAGAAGTAAAGGAGGAAAGTCAAAGCATGATGAGAGGAGAAACTATGATGACTTTAATGAGTATTTTTGGTACAATGCACATAGTTATCTTGTTAAAAAATGTCAGGTCATTTACAGATCTTCATGATTGGATGGATCTCTTTGCTTTTTCAACTCGTAGGTCAGGTCGGTGCTTTCAGTTAGGGTGGCCTATGCGGGCTGATGCTGATTTCTTTTGTCAGACAGCTGAGGAACTTCGAAAAAGTTATAGTTGGTTTTATAGACTAACTCAAGCTTGCTCTCATGGCTTCTCCTCTGCTTTTGCTCTTGGCCGTCTATTTTCTATCCAACGATGGAGAAGAAAAGATGACGTCAATGAACGGGAGAGAATCTTGGAATAGATATGGAGGCAAAACCGTGGGGAGTGGCATTCATGCTCGTCTTCCTCTTCTCTATGGTTCCTTATCAATCTCAGTTTCAAGAACATTGGTTTCCTCTTACATGATACGGCATCCTATCTTCTTCTTTTTTCACTTTATATATATATATGTCACTGAAGAAATGTTTACTAAATAATTGTCGAACAAGGAAATTATAATAAACTTTTGTAATATGATTTGTTAAAAATACTAGGGGTAAGCAGCTTATAATTTCATTTGATAGATCACAACTAAAAGTAAATAGAACCAATTTCGTAAATATCAGAAATCTCGTGACTTTCTCTTGTAAAATTTAAATCACAAGAAAAGTACTTACACTTCTTATTTGGCAACAAACCAAAAAAAAAAAGGAGACTAGCTAATGGAGAGAAGAGGCAGGAGTGCAATTGTTTGTCCGTGACGTGGAATCAAAAAGTATATTCATTCTTTTGGACACTCCTCCATATATCTTCCCGATGCCACTCATGCTCACCAACTGAACCTAAGCTTTTAATATCTGAAACCACAGCAAGGAGATGAAGAAACTTTATTTTTTCATTTTTGTTGATTTTATCTATTCAGAAGGCAATGAATTCTAATTGAGCCATTAATAAGTATACAAGTGCACATTAAGGGTTCTAATTGGTTTCTTATGAATTCTCATATGAAAAAAAATACACCATCTGATTTTCTTCTCTATTTTTTTTTGTGATGGGATACTAAAATGGGAAATTGGACTCTATAGCGTTCAAACACTTTATAATTAACTTTATAACCAAAACCTCTAAAAGTTGTCGATACATTTCATATTTTATGTAATATTCCAATTTTAGCCTCCATCACAACCGGGAAAACTTGTAGGTAAAGAACATTTATATTTTTAGTTATTATAATGAAAAAGATTGTTGTGTCCTCTCCAGAGTCACACACTTCACAAAAGTAACTTCTTCTTCTTTGTAACTTTAGAGAAGGTGACTCGTTTGAAGACGAGATTTGCTCAACCACGATTTGATCTCTAATTTACCGACATATTTTCAAGAGTTTCGTCACATCGGCTAACCCAGATTCCGTTTACTCGTCCTTGATTCCAAAAGCAACTGCGGCAAAACCGACGTAGATGGTGAATCAGATAGTTTCGTCGAAGCTTTTTCAATTGTAGTTAGAACATCTTTAAACAGAACTTCATAACCCTCATGTAAGTTCAGTTTGGCCGATTCGTTTGCCTCATACTAAAATTGAATGTCTTACTGTTTGTTTCTACCCAACTGTCGAACAGTTATTCTTTTTCTAGGGATAAGTCAGATTATCTCATTTCTCTTCCATCAAGCTAAAAAACTAAGTAGTATTCCATAATACATGGTTTATTCTATTTCATATTGCTTATTCTATTATTATGCATGCTATTCCATTTTTTGTAATTATTGTGATATATCATATTTGCATTGTTTTCTTGGTTCCAATTTGAAAAGGGGACAATATTTTTCATGCAATGTTGCTTCTTGTTTCTGCAGTTGTTGTCTTTCTTCTCCTAATTTCTAGGATTGTATGTTCTTCTCTTCCATTTATTGTATCAATAACAAAATTCTTTTCTCCAATGCAGTTACAAAGACTATCTCCATTGATGTCGTCAGCTACACTTATATTTTCTCATCGTGAGTGACCCAAAGTTGATCGGAGAAGATAAACAGTTTTTTTTAATTGTGTTATTTTCATATGGAAATTTTTTTTAGAACAATATGTATAATGTTTGTTATGTTCATATTTTGTAATGCAATATATTCTGTTATTGTACTATTTTGTCATGTTCCATTCCATTTGATGATTAATAAAGAATATACTATTTTGTTTAGAAATATAGTTTATAAACTTTTTAAGTTCTAATTGTCGTTACATATTTTTGGACCTGTCAAAATCGTACTATGATCTATATTGTATAGTTTAGTAATACATAATATAACTTAATATTATATAATATTATGTACTTTTTAGATTTTGATATTTGGGTTTAGAGTTTATATTTGAGTTTAAGATTTAGTGATTAGGGTTTAGTATTTAGAAGGTGAAGGGGTATGGTTGGAGTCAATATTAACTACTTCCATGCAATCATAGACACTTTATAATTTCACAAATATATATTATGCTATTTATTTTGTTCTATTCTATTTGAGTTTAGGTTTATATTTGGGTTTATGGTCTATATTAGGGTTTAGGGTTTACTTATTAGGGTTTAGTAATTAGGAGTTAGGGTGAGGTTGGGATAAGTTTTAGTATCTAGATTTAGGGGTTGAGGTAGAGTTGATATCATATACTATTTTGGTGATATGGAATAGAACCAGTGAAATGTTTACCAATATATAATCTGCTATTTATTTTGTTCTATTCTATTTGGGTTTAAGTTATATTTAGATTTATGGTTTATATTTGAACCTAGGATTTACTGGTCAATGCTTGGTATTTAGGGGTTAGGGTGGAGTTTGGATAAGGTGAAGTATCTAGATTTAGGAGTTGAGATATGTTGATATTTTATACTATTTTGGTGATATATAATAAAAGTAGTGAAATATTTGTGGTTATTATGTATGTGACGTAGATGTGTTATCTTTCTTTAGCTTGTAACAGTTTACAATAATTATTGGCCATAGATGATTTCATCGACGTCATTGCTACATTTTTAAGTCACCGGCAACTTGTATGAACTAGGGGTAAAACCGACGCAAATGAAGCACAATTGTTAGATAATACATTATGTCAAAATCAGTGCTATGTACTTAATTTCTTTTTTAAATTTGGTCATTTAGCAAATTCTCCCTACTAAAATTGCAATTAAAAAAACCTAAAAATAGTTGAAAATATTCATACTTTATGTTCAATTCAATCAATGAGAATAGCTGAAGAAACTGACTTTTTTTTATTCTTTTGTTAAAAAAATCGAATTTAAAGATAAGGAAATCATTAATTGTTCGATTGCAGTTTGACCATCTTCTCTCTATATCTTTCACATTGTTATGTTCTTGTTCGATCGCAGTTTGAGCATCCATTTCTATAGTCCTTCTCTCGTTCAGGAGATCATTAATCTCTTTGGTTTGCTCATAGTTTTTTTTTACATATAATTTTCGAAGCACCTATGTGTTTGCTCTTTCTTTTATCCTTTGCTTCGTGACTAATCCGAAACTTTAATAAAGGTAATCTTAGTTAATACAGGCTTTCCTTGTGTCCACTATAGATAAGTTAAGATGGTTGGTGAAACAAGGTGTTGTTGGATGACTAGGTTTCATTATAAAGTTTGTGTTTTACACGTCTAATGCTAACTTTATTTTCGTCTCTTCTGAACCTTTTTCTTTTAACTAATAAATGCAACTTTTATTAGCGTTAATGGTCTCTTTTTCCATGATATCAATTTATTATTTGGAGTGGAGCTCATCTTGCTTCGGAATTAAACATTCCATGTCTTTTTCTTCTTCTTTTCAGATGCCTCTTTAATTGCAGTCTCCGTCTTCTCTTGCAAGATCTTACGATTTACTCTTTTGTTTTAGTTTATATAGTTCTTTAAGTTTGAAGAAGACTCCATCAAATATTTTTTTCTTATATATATATATATATATATTTGGGAGGATTTAGAAGATAGCTTAAACTGCTGGTAACTCGGAATGGATTTTCTGTGCAGTGAAGTAGTGCCATCGTCTCTTGTGGAGGTTGCACCAGTCCTTCGTGTAGCCAATGAAGTAGAAGCTAATAACCCCCGTGTGGCTTACTTATGTGAGTTGAAATAATGTAAAAAATCTTCTAATGATGTTATTATTGGTCAAAAGATATTTATAAAAGTTTCCTTGGTTTGTTTTTTCTCAGGTCGGTTTTATGCATTTGAAAAGGCATGCAAGATTGATCCAACATCACGTCATCGTGGTGTTCGCCAGTTCAAGACTGCGCTTCTTCGACGCTTAGAACATGTATCCATCACTTAATATATACTTTGCTTTAGTTTCATTTTGCTGTTGTCTTGCCAATAATATGTGTCACTTTACCATATTTGTTCAACTTTTGCAGGATGAAACAACTGTTAAAGAAAGGCCGAAGGGTAGTGATGCATGCGAAATGCAAAGCTTTTATCAACACTACAACAAGAAATACATTCAGCCTTTGCTAGACGCTTCTGAAAAAGCTGACCGGTATGTGTTTCATGGAAGTGTTCACTCGGATCTTCATTTTATATCTGTTGGAGTCTTATCTTTCTGTCTCTTAATTTCATTCATTAATTTATACAAAATTTTGTTTTGCTTGTAGTGCCCAACTTAAAGAGGCATATCAAACTGACGCTATTTTCCTTGAAGTCTTAAAGTCTCTTAAAGTGGAAGTGGCTGATGAGGTGAATCTGATAGTAGATTATGTCTTTGTTAAATCTCTTACTTTTGTTCTTATAAGTCGTAAGCCAACCTTTCATGGAAACATTATGAATACTCTCTTGAATTGGGTTATCAAATCATTGCCTCACTTGTTTCTCATTTTTATTTCTTGGTGGTAGGTTTTGGAAGCCCACACAAAGATAATTGAAAGAATCCAGATTTTATGTGCCTTGGATGACGATGATGACATTTTTGAGGAATGCCCATATGAAGAACCAATTGGAGTTGAAAAACCCAAATTGAAAGAAGAAAATGTTGATCAAACATCTCTTCTTATCAACACTAGTGAAAAAGGAAATAAATCACTTTTGGAACAATTGAAGATGAGTAGCGCACAAAAACAACGCTATTTAGATATTCTAAGTAAAAGTTGCGCACTAAAAGAATATAAAGAAGAAAACAAAATTTTATTGCAGGACTTGAGCTCTATACAAGATCCGAATATTCGTTCATTTATGCAGGGTGAACAAACACGGATTTTACAAAAGCGGATTGTTCAACAACAATATGGAAAATCTATCCTTTGATCTTGATGATATTTCAATGATATTGGTGTATCAAATTAAATTTATCTTTAACTTTGCTACTCTTTATGTATTTTGCCATTTTACGTTATTTTCTGTTTAATATATATATATATTATTGTTGTATTTTAAGTTTTTAACAATCTAAATAACTAATTTTCTTTTTGGTAATAAAATTCTGTAAATTAATAATCAAATTTAAATATAATATAACGGGATTATATAATAATTAGTGACATATATTATTAATAAAAAAAGTCATTCTCTAATGAAAGACTAATGTTGCAATCATATATCCAATACACGAACAGTTACTGGTCATTATTTCTATCTGCAAAACCTACACAATTTTCAATGCACACATTAGATATTGAGTTTTGCAGTAAAATCATTTTAACCGTATTCTATTTACAACATTCTTCCACCTTTATTCTGGTATATATAGTCAAAATCAGGCTATATAATGATGTTTAATTTGATTAAAATTCATTCCATGAACATTTAATGTTTAATTGTCTGTTGAGTCAGAAAATAAGTTTTTTTTTTGAACTTAAGAAAATAAGTTTTTGCTTGCTGTTTCAAAACATTGTCTATATTCTTCCTCCTTGAGAACCTAGGCCCACACTGCAAGCTTGATGTGGAAGACTTTAAATCCAACCATCAGACTTGGATGGGTTATATGCTGCAAAAGATATAAACCAGCCCACTTTACAAGCCTCATAAGTACGACAACCGTTTATAGAATGTCTTCATTCTGATATCCCCGGTGGAATCTTATAGTAATATTGTTTATAAAACTTAACAATCGAAAAACTATTGTTAGTCTCGTAAGATAGTCTCTGAAAATATAAAAAATATATAGAAACTTCAAAAAGTGTTATGTAGATCAAACTAAATACTTTTTAGTTCTTGTTTTATCAACTAAACATCTTATATTTTGTAATTTATCAATAGAGTATATTTAACTATAAATAATTTCGGTATATAACATGTACAAATTAAAGTACCACTTTAACCAATAACTAAAACACTTCCCATATTGGATAACATTTGAGCATCTCTAATATAAGTTTTTCAACATAGTTTTTTTCAAATCAAATCAATGTGAATACACAAACATATTAATATTTAATTCGAATATTTAAATATAATAATTTACACTATCTGGTTTATTAGATGGGTTTTTTTGGTTTATTAAATGTTGAATGCCTTTATGAAATATTTTTAATAAAAGATGCTCTAAAACTTATTCACCTTTTTGTAGTCAACACCGATTTCTTATACTTCAGTTCAGTTTTGTTATACAGTGCACTTCCCTAATGTTCTTATATTATAATGATAAACTTTTTTCTGTCAACTTTAAAAATATTGAATTTGCATGTTCTGTTCGAGCATCGACACTTTTCTAGACAAAACATAACGTGTCCTATCCTTTGACCGGATAAGGTCGAACGGTATTACGTACGTTACTTCCACGTCTTTGCCTTTAGTCAAATACGCAAGGCGCTCTCCCCCTCTATAAATTCAATCAAACTTACAATTCTCAAACTCATCTTCAAATCTTGACACACATCCAAGAAAGAAGAGAAACGTTTTTGGCATATCATCTCCGAATCGATTATTCAATCTATTACAACAAATGGAAGGAAGCTTGGGAACGATGTTTATGAAGGTGGTCTTGTTCGCTCTAGTACAAGGTTTGGTGTATCTCATCCTCACTAAGTCGTCGAGGGTTTTCTCCAAATCAAAATCCTTTAAGAGGGCTTACAGTTTTCGGCCGGCGAGGTCCGTCAGCATCCGCCGGATTCTGGCGGCGCTTCAGGATATGCCTGCTGGTGGCGAGATGTCTCCTTCCTCTAATGGCTCGTCTTCTTCTTCTCTTGCCTCGTCTTCTTTACAAGATGATGCAGCAACAACAACAGCTACATCATCATCTTAGAGATATATATAGATCATTATTTAAAATTTATATTACTCTAATTTTTTTATCCCCTTAATTCTATTATTTGTTTATTGTATTTTTTTTGGGAAGTTTGTTACGTATTGTTTTCAGTTTGATTGGTTATATTGATGTAAATTAGGTCAGTACTATATGTAGATACAGTATAAAGCCGTACCATGTACATTCCAAAACAATTTACTATATTATAATTTTTTTAAAAAGAGAGAGATTTAGATAGTATATACAATCCTTCATTGATATTAGTTTGTTGGGTCGGCATTGATATTAGCTTCCGTTCTGTTGAATTGGAGACGTACGATCATGAAAATGCTTCAAAGGAAAGGTCGACGATTCTCAAAAAGGCTAAACATTAAAGAGAACTCTACCTTACCATTTTATCCAAAACTTCTGCGTCCAAACATTTTCATCAAAGGGATAAACTCTATGAACCGGACACTGATAGGCTTATTGCGTGTAAACTTTAATTTGGGAACTTAAATAAGATCATTCAGCTAGCATGATTCGGATACGATATTTCATATGTTACGTAAAGATTTATACCATGCCTTGACCACTAGCTAATCTTATACTATAGCATCTCCATCCTTATTCATTACTCCATTTTTTCATTCTATTTTGAAGTAATCTATGAAGTAGAGATGGAGATGTGAATATCAACTAGAAGAATTATTATGAATCATCTCTTGATTATTGCAAAGTAATAGGAAGCCGACAAACAAAGAACACAACAAACAGTCAAACACTCATGTGAATCCAACATTAAATTTTTTTTTTGATGGACTGACAAATAACAAGTGTCACTAGTTTTTTAAATTACATGCAACTATAGTCACATAATTTACTAGCCATAAATGTATTCAATTCATCGAAAAGACAGTAAACTCTATTTAGGTTATATATGGTGCTGGCTCTAATTATTTTTAATGTAAAATATGTTTTTACCGAGTAAAGTAAGGATAAAATAGTGTATGCATATCTAGCTTGATCGATCCATACTCGTCTGAGTTTTGCCATGACAGGCCTGACCTATGATATCAGTTTAATTTGTATCATCTACACATCCATTGTTACTCATCCTTCTCGCTTCCACTTTTACTATCAATTTCAGCTCATCCTGCATATATATCACAAAGCAAAAAATTAAAAAAATAGTATATATATATATATATATCATGAATTGTGTCTGCATCTATGTGGTGCTATATATAATTTTCATTAGTTGACCAAAGACGATGGTTCTCTATTTATGCTGACTAATTAAAAAAGTTTGTGCATGCATCTTATACTTATAAACTCAGATTTAAACCATGGTGGCTAGTTTGATGAATCTTGCACGTAATATATAAAATCAAATCCACAGAAAATATAAATTACAAGACTATCATTATTTGTAGGAAAAAAAATTGAAGAATGGTGATTGCATCTTTGTCCTCTTTTACACTCTCACTTCACCTATCATTATACATTTATACTAATGTGCAACTCTTCGACCGTACACATGCTAAGCTTCACGCCTCGTTGTCCACTTCAATAATGTTGCATTAAATCTCATCCATTGCTAATAAGTTGGCTATTTTGAGTATAAGTTCCAAAAGGTTTTCGATCAATTCACTGTACCAAAGTCTAAAAGCAAATACACATCATCAGCTAAGTCTAAAACGAATATAACTTTAATTAGAACCAACAAAATCTACTAGCTATATATATATATATATATATATATATACTGTTTTCTAAATATTATTTCGTGTATGTTTTCAAAACATGAAGTGCGTAAAATGTTTTGGATTGTATCCAAGATGTGTATGTTGGTATGTGAAGAAAACATGTGAGCATGCATTTCATGTTCAGATTATATCTAGTTTCCATTTTCAATTGATTATGATAGATTTGGAGGAAATAAAATATTTCTTAAAAGTTTTGTTTCATTTATTAGATTTATATTTATTTATACAAAATACCAAACTTATTTATCAACTTTTACATACATTGATTAGGAAATTACCTTATAAATAAACACTAACTTCCTAAATAATAACAAATAAATATATTCAAATAAATCTAATAAATGAGAATAGAAAATACTTGGGCACAACTATTTGTTTCACCTTTTCGATTTTATTAAATGGATTTATGCTATGGTGGGTGGCCACAGAAAAAGAATATATATATATGTTGGTAAAAAAAGCAAGTCTATCATTACATCATTAATACACGAGAGAACGACCCAGCATCTTCTAAAGATTAAAGCATGACAATATGTGGAGTGTGTATGGGGTGATGTGGAGGACATTCCTCACTGGTTAAAATAGAATAAAAACGCTACACTAAAACATTAAAAAAAAAAGAAGCGATAAATTAGCAACAAAGAAAAAAAAACATTGGCGCCTGTCTTGTTCCCGTTTCTTTCCCCAATCTTTATCTCTAACTCTCTCTCTCATCTGGTGCTAAGATGATAGATAGCTTGTCGCTTTGTTCTTATTACATCGCATGTTCTTGATTCTCCTTGAAGCTATCGTAGGTTTCGATCAGCTATCGATATCAGGTAATTCTTAAGCAGAATCTGATTCAAAGGTTAAAGCTTTTTACTTGGGTTTTTCACTGACACACTTGATTGAGCTGAATCTGATTCAAAGGCTAAGGCTTTTTTTTTTAACTGAACACACTTGATTGAGCTCAAAGATGAAGCCTTGATACTTGTAAAGATGAGGACTTTCTTGTGTGTTTGCTATGGATGGTCGGGAGTGATAAAGTTTGTGGCTTTACACATCTTATTGCTACTTTACTTTCAGACCGTTCGGATCCTTTTTCATTTTTATTAATAAAAGGCAACTTTTTAGCATTTATCGTCCTTTATCGATGATATCGATTTTATTGGGTTGGAGTGAATCTCACCTTGCTTCAGACTGAAGCAGTTCATGTTTTGTTTTTCTGTCGGATCGATATTAGATTGCAGTCTCTGTCTTTTCTCTTTCAGGAGTTTATGATTTACTCTTTTTACATAGTTCTAAAAGTCTGTTCTGGGTGGTGGTTTAAGAGTTCTTTTGATTTGACGAATACTTCATTCAGATCTGTTGTTTAGGAGGATTTAGAGGATGTCTCAAAGGAGAGGAGGACATGATCCGCCTCCGCCGCAGAGGCGGATTCTGCGGACTCAAACAGCTGGCAATCTCGGAGAGGCTATGCTGGACAGTGAAGTGGTGCCATCGTCTCTTGTGGAGATTGCTCCCATCCTTCGTGTAGCTAATGAAGTAGAAGCTAGTAACCCTCGTGTTGCTTACTTATGTGAGTTGAACTGATTTAAAGTTTTGCTATTCTTGAACAGTCTTTTTAAAGAAGGATGCTTCTCTCAGGTCGGTTTTACGCGTTTGAGAAGGCACACAGACTTGATCCAACCTCAAGTGGTCGTGGTGTTCGCCAGTTTAAGACTGCGCTTCTTCAGCGGTTAGAACGGGTGAATATCACAACTTCCTTTACTCTGCTTGAGTTTTATGATTTTTTGTGTCATGTTTAGTCACCTTATTTGTTTGAACTTGTTCAGGAGAATGAAACAACTCTTGCAGGAAAGCAGAAGAGTGACGCACGTGAAATGCAAAGTTTCTATCAACACTACTACAAGAAATACATCCAGGCTTTGCTCAACGCTGCTGACAAAGCTGACCGGTTTGTGTGTTTTATTCTTTGTCTTTGATGTGTTTTCATTCATAATACATAAATGTTTTTTTTTGTGTTGTTGTTTGGCCTTGTAGTGCTCAACTTACAAAGGCATATCAAACTGCTGCTGTTCTCTTTGAAGTCTTGAAGGCTGTTAATCAGACAGAAGATGTGGAAGTGGCTGACGAGGTTAGTACATATATCTTGTAGTATTTATGTCTCGTACTTCTGTTCTTATGCAGGTCTTTAGCCATGCTTTCACAGAGGAAACATCTTGATATTCTCATGAAATAGGTTACCAAATTGTTGGCTCACTTGTTTCTGTTCATCCTTTTTTTCTCTTGCTGTAGATTTTAGAAGCCCACACAAAGGTTGAAGAAAAAAGCCAAATCTACGTGCCTTACAACATTCTACCCCTTGATCCTGATAGTCAAAATCAGGCTATTATGAGATTTCCTGAGGTTAACCAAATAAACATTTCTATTTTATCTTTAGTTGTGTTCTGAGTCAGAATAATTAACACTGTCACACTGCCTTACAGATACAAGCTACAGTTTTCGCACTTCGTAACACTAGGGGTCTACCATGGCCAGCAGGCCACAAGAAGAAACTCGATGAAGACATGCTAGACTGGCTTCAAACAATGTTTGGTTTTCAGGTGATACTAGTGAACATCCTGTTTTTGTTTAGTTGATTATATCTCCATGTGCTTATTGTGATCCAAAACTTAAAATGGCAGAAAGATAATGTTGCCAATCAGAGAGAGCACTTGATTTTGTTACTTGCTAATGTCCACATTCGACAGTTTCCGAGACCTGAACAACAACCAAAGGTATGTGTTCTTTTGAACTTCAATTCACAGTTTAGAGTTCATGCGGCTACTTCTCGCTATCTTCACTAACTGTCTAATTTACAATTTCTTCCTTTAGTTGGATGACCGCGCATTAACTATAGTGATGAAGAAACTTTTCAAAAACTACAAAAAGTGGTGCAAGTATTTGGGCCGGAAAAGCAGCCTCTGGTGAGGATTCTCCTTGTAACGTCTCATTTTGTGTTTTCATTTTTTTTTAAAACATAGAAAAAAACTTAACGCCTTGTGGTTTTCTACATATTCATCTCCCTTGCTCTCATTTGTAGGTTGCCGACGATTCAACAAGAGGTTCAGCAGCGGAAACTGCTATATATGGGACTATATCTCTTAATTTGGGGAGAGGCTGCAAACCTAAGATTCATGCCAGAATGCCTTTGCTATATATATCACCATGTATGTCTTCATTTTCTCCTCTGTGTTAGCCTGAAAGTGAAACATTACATTTTGAATTTACAGAAGAGCATGTGAGTTCAATTCTTGGTGAACTTGGCTACTACATAGACGTAGTTATCGACTAGTAAACTCAGGAGAGCTAAAAACGTAATATATAAGGATGAGGAAGTAAACCATGTCCATCGTTGAGTATTAGTGAGGAGTATGTGAATGTTCACATGGTTGAGACAGAAAGAAAATTAAACATCCAGAACTTTGTAAAACATATTTGACATTTACTAGGAACTTTTTCCTACTTGTGTTTAAATCCGAGTTTAAATGTTATCTTCTGAATTTGTTTAGATGGCTTTTGAATTGTATGGAATGTTGGCTGGGAGTGTTAGTCCAACGACAGGGGAGCATATAAAACCAGCATATGGAGGTGACGATGAAGCTTTCCTACAGAAAGTGGTGACTCCTATATACAAGACAATAGCTAAGGTGGCTTGTTTTGGTTCATCAGTCTTGACCATTTTTACCTTCTTTTGTTGTCTTCCGGTTCTATTCCTCTATTTTTTCATCATCATATTTCGTGAACTGTAGGAAGCAAAGAGAAGTAGAGGAGGAAAGTCGAAGCATTCTGAATGGAGAAACTATGATGACTTAAATGAGTATTTTTGGTACAATGCAGATGATTACCTTTTGAAATGTCAGGTCTTTTAGAGTTCTTCATGACTGGATCTTCTTGTTTTTCTAACTCGTAGGTCAGTTCGATGCTTTCGGTTAGGGTGGCCTATGCGAGCTGATGCTGATTTCTTTTGTCAGACAGCTGAGGACCGTCGACTTGACAAAAGTGAGGTATGGGTAGAAGAAACTAGGCTCATTACTTTTTGTTGTTTCCAACTTCTTGTGGTTTTGTCATATACTATTAACTAAATGTTTGGTATCAAACTAAATGTGTATATACCTGTAAATTCTAAAGTTTTGTGTCCCTAGAATTTCATGCTTGATGTTCACAATGAAGCAGGACAAACCAAAAACTGGAGATCGATGGATGGGCAAAGTTAACTTTGTTGAGATACGCTCCTTCTGGCATATATTTAGAAGTTTCGATAGAATGTGGAGTTTCTATATCCTGTCTTTGCAGGTACGGCTAGTAATTTTCAATTAAATTCAGTCTCCAAACTTGTACTTTCTTGTCCTGACATGTAGTTTGATGTATTTTTCTTGTGTAGGCAATGATCATAATTGCTTGGAATGGATCAGGGGATTTGGGCGCCATCTTTCAAGGTGATGTCTTCCTAAAGGTTTTGAGCATCTTCATTACGGCAGCTATATTAAAGCTTGCACAAGGTAATGATTCGTCAACTTATACCACTTTCATGTGTTTCATATGTAAATATCCAACAATCTACACGTCTTCACTTTATCTCAATGATAGTAGCTATATTTCTCTGTTTCTGCAATTCTTGACATGCTCTTTCCTTTCTGTGAAATGGTTGCCAAATTTTCAGCTGTCCTTGATATAGCTCTGAGTTGGAAATCAAGACATAGCATGTCATTCCATGCAAAGCTCAGATTCATCTTGAAGGCAATTGCAGCTGCAGTATGGGTTGTACTCATGCCAGTAACTTACGCATACAGCTGGAGAAGCCCTTCCGGTATTGCGGAAACCATAAAGAACTGGTTGGGGGGACACAGCGGTTCCTCACCTTCCCTTTTCATTATGGTCATTCTTATCTACTTATCCCCAAACATGCTCTCTACACTGCTTTTCGTGTTCCCATTCATCCGGCGTTATCTTGAAAGATCTGACATTAAAATAGTGATGTTGATGATGTGGTGGTCTCAGGTACTTCATTCATAGATCTTTAAGTCTTAATAAGTCGAAAGCTATTTAAGGTCGCTAATAATGATTCTGTTTCTTGGCTATGCAGCCGAGGCTATACATAGGAAGGGGTATGCATGAGAGTGCATGGTCGCTTTTTAAGTAAGACTGGAAAAACTTGTATGCTACGGTTATAATTAATGTTTTGATTGTCTTACAACACACTGCCTAACGAGGTTTTGCTAATGATATCTAGGTACACGATGTACTGGGTTGTCCTTCTGATATCAAAGCTTGCGTTCAGTTATTATGCTGAGGTAACATATTCTGCACATATCTTGAATGTGTTTTTTTTCCTAATATAACAAGAGCAATAAGTAAGGAGCATATAAAAACTGAAGACATTCTTCACTAATAGCCGTTGAGATAATTCTGGTGACATTTTCATTAATTATAGATGTATATATGTTTCTCATACTTTTTATTCCTGGAGCAGATTAAACCTCTTGTCGTTCCAACCAAAGATATCATGCGAGTTCATATATCAGTTTACCGCTGGCACGAGTTTTTCCCTCATGGTAATGTTTAATAGTATGTAGGTACAGTATTGGATCATTGCATAATAAGTTACTAAATAATTTAGTTGTATTTTTTCTTGTGTTTCAGCAAAGAATAATTTGGGTGTTGTTATCGCGCTCTGGTCACCTGTCATTCTTGTGAGTTTGCCACAGCTCTCACTGTCGTATGCTTCCTTTCTATGCCTCCCCTATGCTAACTTTTCATTTACAGGTTTATTTCATGGACACACAAATATGGTATGCTATAGTATCAACTCTGGTTGGAGGATTAAATGGAGCTTTTCGACGTCTTGGAGAGGTTTATACATGTTTTTTTTTTTGCAAATAAAACTTAGTTATTACATGATGAAGTGGCATGCTCTAGTTTCTTGAGTTTCCCTAAAAAACAATGTATGCAAAGAAGTTTATTTCATTTGCAGATCCGAACACTAGGAATGTTGAGGTCTAGATTTCAGTCCTTACCAGGGGCCTTTAATGCTTGCTTGGTTCCAAATGAGAAAAGCGAAACTACAAAGAAAAGAGGGATTAAGGCTACTTTCTCCCGCAAATTTGATCAGGTCTGCTTGCAATGAAACATGACACAAACCAGTATTTTTTTTAATAAAAAATGTTTGTTGTCCTAATAACTTATTCTGGATGGAGCTCCATTTGAAGTTTTGTTATATTCTGTTTCAGATTCCATCTAGTAAAGACAAGGAGGCCGCACGGTTTGCTCAGATGTGGAATAAGATCATCAGTAGTTTCCGTGAAGAGGATTTGATTAGCAATAGGTTGACTGTGCATTTAAATTTTGTTCCTCTTCACCAAAATGATTGCTATTATTTAGTGAAGAGTTCAGTGATAATGATCATTAATACGCAGGGAAATGGAACTGCTTCTTGTGCCATATTGGGCTGACCCTGATTTGGATCTTATCCGCTGGCCACCCTTTCTGCTAGCCAGTAAGGTGAGCATTTATCTGGGTCTTTCAGTATAATCTTAAGTTTGTCTTTCTATTGTTTTCTTGATTACTCTTGTTATTAATGTGGTAGATCCCAATAGCTCTGGATATGGCGAAAGATAGCAATGGAAAAGATCGTGAACTGAAAAAGAGATTGAGTATAGACAGTTACATGACTTGTGCAGTTAGAGAGTGCTATGCCTCTTTTAGGAATCTCATAAACTTCTTGGTTGTTGGGGAACGTGAAAGACAGTGAGTTTTATAGAGTAAATGTGTTTGATCTCGGAAAATACATTATACTTTTCTAATTTATTTCTCTTGTGTAGGGTCATTAACGAAATTTTTGCCAAGATTGATGAATATATAGCAAACGAAACACTGATAGAGACGTTGGACTTGAGTGCGCTTCCCGATCTGTATGGTCAGTGTGTTCGACTAATTGAATATCTGGTAAGTCTTGTAGCGATGCCATGTTGAATACCTCTGCAACTTTGGTGTGAATAATAACGGAAATTTGTTCTACTTGCAACAGATGGAAAACAAAGAGGAGGACAAGGACCAGATTGTTATTGTGTTGTTGAACATGTTAGAAGTGGTGACAAGAGACATAATGGACTACGAGGTGCCAAGGTAAGATCATTTCAGTTAGGCTTTTCTTGAGTGGGTTGATCAATATTGTTTGAAGCACATTCATCCAAAGTCTTCTTTCTATAGCTTGCTAGAGACAGCCCACAATGGAACTTATGTCAAGTACGACGTAATGACCCCTCTTCATCAACAGAAAAAATATTTCAGCCAACTTCGGTTCCCTGTGTACTCTAAAACAGAAGCATGGAAAGAAAATGTAAGTTTTCTCCTTTACATTCATCCATTTGCCTCATTGTTGTTTCTGTGATATTGGTGCATTTGATGTCTTTCGCCTGAGGACCTTCTAAGTTATCTATTTGCTTTCCTCTTTCTCATTGTGCAGATCAAGAGGCTTCATCTTTTACTTACTGTCAAAGAGTCAGCTATGGATGTACCGTCCAACTTGGAAGCTCGAAGGCGTCTTACTTTCTTTTCAAACTCTCTATTCATGGAAATGCCAGATGCACCCAAGATCCGCAATATGCTTTCTTTTTCGTATGTTCCATCCTCTTTCAACTTAAGTTTTGGCCATATTTTGCATGTGCATGTATGAATGAATGTTCTGGATTGAGGAAGAAACTCTGTTTCAGTCATATGCTACATTTATCCGTATTACAACAACTTATTGTCTATGCTTTTGATTTTCGATAGGGTCCTAACACCATACTTTCAAGAGGATGTTCTTTTCTCCATTTTTGGTCTGCAGAAGCAAAATGAGGATGGAGTCTCTATTCTCTTTTACTTGCAGAAGATCTTTCCAGGTATTTTAACCTTTTTTGTTTCCATTTGTTCTTGTGACATTCTAATTGTATACTGGAGTTTTATCATGTCAACTGAGTATGTGCTTTATCTCAGATGAATGGACAAACTTTCTGGAAAGAATTAAATGTGGCAGCGAGGAAGAAATCAGAGCGAGAGAAGACTTGGAAGAGGAGCTTCGTTTGTGGGCATCTTACAGAGGCCAAACACTGACCAAAACTGGTATGTGGTCTTTATCTTAGTTGTTGACCAGGCAAACTCTACTTCTCAGTTTAGCTCTGTGATATTGTGCTTGCATTATACATGTTGTGACTGGTTTTTCTGATTTTGGTAAACCAGTGCGAGGCATGATGTATTACCGAAAGGCTTTTGAGCTCCAGGCTTTCCTTGATATGGCAAACGATATAGGTGCCTCTCGAAACATTGTTATGATAACTTCTGCCCGTAGACCCTGCGAAAAATTACTGAATCTGTTTTTTGTTCTGTTTAAGAATTAATGAAAGGGTACAAGGCTCTTGAGTTAACTAGTGAAGACGAATCAAAGAGCGGAAATTCACTCTGGGCTCAGTGTCAAGCACTTGCTGATATGAAATTTACCTTTGTGGTTTCATGCCAACAATATAGTATCCAGAAGAGATCTGGTGACCAACGTGCTAAAGACATCTTGAGGCTCATGACCACGTATGTCTTCTTCAGTTGGTTTGTTATTTCATTCTAGATGCTTGAGTTGAATGTACTGTTTCTTTGTGGCAGGTACCCATCTCTGCGTGTTGCTTATATCGATGAGGTTGAGCAGACACATAAAGACAGCTATAAAGGGGAAGATGACAAAATTTATTACTCAGCTCTTGTCAAAGCTGCTCCGCAGACCAAACCTATGGATTCTTCAGAATCTGTGCAAACACTGGACCAGGTATAAAATACAAAATAACTCGATGTATACTTCCTAGAAACACTTTAAAATTTGCTGCTCATATTATTTCTGTAAGTACAGGCTCTAGAGTATATAATCATATGAATTTTCATCTGGTACTCTCATTGTTGCTCTAGTTTTGAAGACTTGAGTTTATATTTCTTCCTGCAGGTCATATATCGGATTAAGCTACCAGGACCTGCAATTCTAGGAGAGGGAAAGCCGGAGAATCAGAATCATGCTATCATTTTTACTCGTGGAGAGGGGTTACAGACAATAGACATGAACCAGGTGTGCCTACCAATTTTCATTTGGTCTTGGCTGAGTACCCTAGTTAATCTCATCATACTCGTAGTTAGAATTTTATCTAAATTTTCGATCAACAGGATAACTACATGGAGGAAGCTTTCAAAATGAGGAACTTGCTGCAAGAGTTTCTTGAAAAGCATGGAGGCGTAAGAACCCCTACAATACTTGGACTTAGAGAGCATATTTTCACTGGAAGGTATTATAGTATGATCTTGTACTGCCATTTAGACAATCACTTTGGTATTCATGTGCGAAATGATTTCATACTTGTCTCGTTTCTTGTGGCAGTGTTTCTTCTCTTGCATGGTTTATGTCAAATCAGGAGAACAGTTTTGTTACTATTGGACAGAGAGTGCTAGCTAGCCCCTTGAAGTAAAGTTATTTTCTCCTGTTGTGAAATTTCTGAAGGATATTGCGATTTGTAGTGGTCAAAGTTGACCTTTTGTTTGGACTCCTCCAGGGTACGATTCCATTATGGACATCCAGATGTTTTTGATCGGCTGTTTCACCTTACTAGAGGTGGTGTCTGCAAAGCCTCTAAGGTTATCAACCTAAGTGAAGACATATTTGCAGGCACTTGCTTCAACTCTTTTTTTATGGTGACACGTTATGATCTGGTTCCATACTTTTTTTTTTCTAAATCGTTTTCTCATACCTTTGCTGTTTCAGGTTTCAACTCTACTCTACGTGAAGGCAATGTGACTCATCATGAGTACATACAAGTTGGTAAAGGGAGAGATGTGGGACTCAACCAGATTTCAATGTTTGAGGCAAAGATAGCTAACGGAACGGGGAACAAACTTTAAGTCGTGACTTATACAGACTAGGACACCGATTTGATTTTTTCCGTATGCTTTCTTGTTATTTCACTACAATTGGGTTCTATTTCAGTACCATGGTAGGTCAAAACTCTGCTTTATTTTATCTCAAAATCAGTATGATGTCTGAAACATTACTTGTGTCTTGCTTACAGTTAACGGTGCTTACGGTCTATGTGTTCCTATATGGGCGTTTGTATCTCGTCCTTAGTGGTCTTGAAGAAGGATTGAGCAACCAAAAAGCTTTTCGTTCCAACATGCCTCTTCAAGCAGCACTTGCTTCTCAATCATTTGTGCAAATTGGTTTCTTAATGGCGTTACCTATGATGATGGAGATTGGTCTGGAGAGGGGATTCCATAACGCCTTAATCGATTTTGTACTGATGCAGTTACAACTGGCTTCCGTGTTCTTCACATTCCAGCTCGGAACAAAGACTCATTACTATGGTAGAACGTTGTTTCATGGAGGCGCAGAATACAGAGGCACTGGGCGTGGTTTTGTGGTGTTCCATGCCAAGTTTGCTGAAAACTACAGGTTTTACTCGCGAAGCCATTTTGTTAAGGGTATTGAGCTGATGATTCTCCTGCTGGTGTATCAGATATTTGGCCAGGCCTATAGAGGCGTAGTTACATATATTCTGATTACTGTTTCGATATGGTTCATGGTGGTGACTTGGCTGTTTGCTCCTTTCTTGTTCAATCCTTCTGGTTTTGAGTGGCAAAAGATTGTTGATGATTGGACAGACTGGAACAAGTGGATATATAACCGAGGAGGAATCGGTGTTCCTCCAGAGAAGAGTTGGGAGTCTTGGTGGGAGAAGGAAATAGGGCATCTTAGACACTCGGGAAAACGCGGTATCATCCTTGAGATTGTTTTGGCTTTGCGCTTCTTCATTTTCCAGTATGGACTCGTTTATCAACTCAGCAAATTTAAACAGCAGAATCAAAGTTTGTGGGTGAGAGAACTTACTCAACTCATGTTGCTCTTCTTTATCTACTGAATCTTGTAGTTTGTCATAAACTAAATTTTGAAAGTTTTGCAGATATATGGAGCTTCATGGTTCGTGATCTTGTTCATTTTACTCATTGTTAAGGTATGGTAACATTCATTTTACATTTTGAGGTGTGCTCAGTCAAGATGGGTTTTAAGGTGAATCTTATGGTTACTAAACTAATCACAGGGTTTGGGTATGGGAAGGAGACGGTTCAGCACAAACTTCCAGCTTCTCTTCAGGATCATCAAGGGTCTTGTGTTCCTCACATTCCTTGCAATCCTTATTACTTTCATAGCTCTTCGTTTCTTAACACCTAAAGACATCCTCCTTTGTATGCTCGCTTTCATGCCAACCGGTTGGGGAATGTTACTCGTAAGTTGCTCCATTAAACTCCACCAAAGGTTTTAACACATCTTTGGGTTTGTCTGGTAATTGATCTTTAATTAATTCAAAACATCCACAGATTGCACAAGCATGTAAGCCTCTGATTCAACGGCTAGGGATCTGGTCATCGGTTCGGACATTAGCTAGAGGCTATGAGATTCTGATGGGTTTGCTTTTGTTCACTCCGGTAGCGTTCTTAGCTTGGTTCCCGTTCGTGTCTGAGTTTCAGACAAGAATGCTCTTTAACCAAGCGTTTAGTAGAGGCTTGCAGATTTCACGTATCCTTGGTGGTCAAAGAAAAGACCGATCTTCTAAGAACAAAGAGTGAAACTAAAATCATTACAAGCAAGAACAGACGTGTGTGTATATAATATTGCTATGTAGATTAGATTCAACCATAATGCCACTTACGTATTTTTATACATACATATTCCGTTTGTTTCTGCCCTTTTGGTCTATGAGAGATTAGGTCAAAAACACCATATCAGCTACTAACTTAGCAACATAATTTTCAATAATTTATCACATCATCTTTATGAACAACGTAAAACATTATTACAAACCAACTACTATAACCATTGTTAGTAGCTTCATATCATACATATTTTTGTTTTTTTCTTTATTATATTATGGATATAGTTGAATAAAGAAATGAAGTTAGTAGACAGGAACTAGACAACAGGAGTGAACTCGAGCAACTTCTTAGAAAAAAGCCATGGTTGAATAACTATAACCGAGTTAAACATCCTGCTCGTGCCATCGGGTTGAGTCACTTCAATCCTTAGATAGTATTTGATACCAGCCACGACCTGTTTCTGAGCCGACACAACTCGGCTAAATTTCAACGGATTCAACGCAGCGTTTGATTGCTCGTTCTGTTCTTGGAGATTGAATTGTTTCACGCAGTACCTGTGATCACATATATCACATTTCTAATTCAATATAAAACCACATATGGTACGTAGATGTGTCAATAATGTAACATGTGGCAATGGCATGCATATATATTACCTTCCAAGTTCTTGAATTTCGATGTTGTTTCGAATGTTGGCAACATCTGACTTCCCTCCGAGAAGGGCGGAGTTCACCGATGGAGTCACGACGGTGATCACTAGAAACCCTAACAATGACAATCTAATAAGAGAGACTTTTGACATTGTGCTTCTAACTTTTTGTCTTTTTTTTTCTTGATATTTTGTTGTTTATATAGAGAGTTTTGGGTTTGTTAGTGTTGTGATTGGGTGTACGTGAATGGATTCCATGCTATAGGCACCTTCGGAGTTCCGCATCTTTTAAGTTTTACTTTCATCAACACGTGAAGTGAGTCCCACCAATTTTAACGTATGTAGGTGTGCATAATCGGAGTAATAGTTTGGAAGTAAATTAAAATGGATGAAGTAATAGTTTGGAAGATTCACAAATGAATTTGATACGATTCGTGTCCATTTTTATTACATCTGAAAAATCAAGATGTTCATAATTTTATGAATTAAACGAATACTAATATCTAATCTATCTTATTAGAAACAAAGTAAATTACATATATCAATACTTTAAAAAGGCACATCCGATCTACCAACATCTCCAGAAACTAGCAGTACAATCTTGAGAATACCACGACAATGGTCTTTCTCTTCCTTCATTGTAGATTTGATTATTATAAACTTGTTTGAGAAATACAGATAAATAAATAAAAAAAATGCAAATCATTACCAGAAAATGGGTTTTATGTTAGCATTATTATTCCTTCTACATACAAAAACAAATGTAGGATAAATTCATTCCTGGGTCTATATATATAAATGAATGTTCCTCAGTCATGAATTTTTCTCCTTGTTTCTTCTATTCTCTTTACCACTCCCTTCACAGAAATATCAAAAGCATCTTCAAGAGTCTCTCCATCTGGTTTGTGTCGGTTTGGTTTAGTGTATATAATCTTAGGAACCAATCTTATTACATTTTCTCTCATCCCAACCACTTTCTCATTCGATTTTCCTGTTTATCGGCCGAGGCATGGATCGTAATGATCGAACTCGTAGATAGTAGTGGTGGTGGTGGTGCTGATGAGTATGATTTTGTTATGGGAGAGATAAAGGAGAAGCATAGAGGTGGTGAGGAGGAGACATAG
Source organism: Moricandia moricandioides (assembly GCA_905132885.1). NCBI lineage: Eukaryota > Viridiplantae > Streptophyta > Magnoliopsida > Brassicales > Brassicaceae > Moricandia > Moricandia moricandioides. The sequence goes on from CAJHQQ010001195.1 coordinate 68,361, forward strand.
GATAAGTAAGAGGGTGGTTGGTGTCTTCTTCGTTGCAGGCTGGTTCTCGATGGAATTGTTGTTGTTGTCCATCTTCGTTGTTGTGAATGTTGTGTGGTGTTCTTGATTTGCCTGTCCATGTTGAACATAGAGATAGATAGAGAGAGAGGAAAAAAAAGTCAAATACTACACGCAAATAACGATGTATTATTATATTTGTATACAGGTGTAATTATCAGATAGAATAAGCAATTTTCATATTGATTCTTGGCTGATATCTTCATATTGATTCTTGAATTTTAATGAACGATTTATTGATATATAATCGTATGATAGTTGCCTCAGAAAATAATAATATACGTACGGCCTGTGGATCAAATAGAATTTGCTCATTATAGACCCATTACCTATTGATCTCCTTATGGAGATATTCTCAAGATTTCCGACCAAACATAAAGCGAAGTATATTGCTAGATGTCGTTGCGTATCGAAGCTTTGGGCCTCCGTTCTTTGCCGTGGTGAGTTCACTGACTTGTTGTTTTTGACCAAATCTTCTGCTCGTCCACAGCTCTTGTTCGTATGCCAAAAACAGACCGAGCTCCTCTTCTTCTCTTCACCTCAGCCTCAAAATCTTCACGAGAACTCGTCTCTTGTAACCGCTAGTTTTCTTATGAAAGTCCCCTACAACAACTTTTCCAGTGAAAGATTTGGTACTATCAACGGCTTCCTCTGCCTTAGACTTAGAGACGATATCGTAAAGGGAAAGAGTAGCTCAAAGTTGTCGTTCATATGTAACCCTAGCACGGGACAACGCTTACCTTTACCGAAAATGAGGACGGTTGGGCAGAAGAGTTATTTTGGGTATGATCCTATTGGAAAACAATACAAGTTAATGTCCATGACCTCGTCTAATGAAAAATATAAATGGGAATTGGAAGGAGTATCGAGTTCTAACACTAGGAACTGAAAAGCTCTCATGGAGAAGGATGGAATGTTGTGTTCCTCATTGTCCTGTACATAATGAGATATGCATCAATGGTCTTTTGTATTATCGAGCCAACGGAGACGGTTTCACAAAGGTTACTATGGTAGTTTGCTTTGATTTTAGGTCTGAGAAGTTCAGTTTTATGAAAGTCACTGAAAATATGAGTAAAGCAGTGGATCATAAAGCAACTTTGATAAACTATAATGTTAAATTAGGTTCACTCAGGTTGGAAGAGCCTTACTCTCTTAGTAGAGGAACCGTAAGTTTTGTCTTGTGGGTTCTACAAGACGCCGAGAAACATAAATGGTCCAAGCATGTTTATGTGTTGCCTCCTTTGGGGATTGATGAGTTAGTTGGGACGGCTGAAATGTACTTCGTTGGAGTGATTGATACAGACGAAATTGTGTTGTCGCTGGACATTCTAACTAATCCTTTCTACCTCTTCTACTACAATATCAAGAGTAAAAGTATCGTTAGAGTTAAAATCCAAGGAATAGAAGCGTTAAAGGGTAGTAGAGTTCGAACGCTTCTAAACTATGTAGAGAATGTGAATCTTATGTAATGATTTGTAACAGAGCTACTTTGGCTCTTAAACTAAAGTTCTCATAATAAAGATCATAGAGTTTCATATAGCCACTGTATATCCACTGGTTTGTGTAGTTATAACCATAACCCAACATATATTCGAATACACAAAGATGGAGAAATCAGTTGTCATTGTGATGATCATGGGATCGCCTCTCTTTTTTATGGATATGTTTAGTATTCACTTTTAGTAATTAAAGATCATGAGACCTTAACTTAGTCTCTTAATCTTTCTATACTGGTTTTGTATACTTGACTTATTACACCATGATTAACTCCGGTCTTTTAATGTAGGATTCTTAACTTAATTTTTTTTGTCATTTTTATACGATTTTTCAGTTTCTTAATTAAAATCTAAAAATCTCTTTTATAAAAGCTAAAAACTCCACAATCATTGTTAATTCTGCCCTTGAACACCTGTTTTCTGGTTTGTGTGAATTTCTATGGATATATTTCTACGCATATACACTCATCAAGAGAAATGGTTTGTTCTTAGCTAAAAGTTAACTTTATAAACTCTCCTCTACGTAGCAATGTGTGACCGTCTAATTAAGTTTCTGGCTATATCCGTAAAGTTCAGTTGTTTCTATAATTGATCATGTAAATTCTCTGCTTACACAAGTGATGAAAAGGCCAAGTACTTGATTGAATAAACTTTTGACAAGGCAACTAATACATCACAGAAAAGAAAAAACAGAAACAGAGTTTATTTCATATTTTGCATATAAATCACAAACAGTCGTAACATATATATAACCTGAATTAATATTTTTGTTGATAAATTACTTAAAACGATCAGAAGACAAGAAACTAAACATGACAATATCTCTTACACTTCCTTTAATAATTATAAACTTCCTCATCACACCTTCTCTAGTAAACCCAACTTTCTCAAGAACCCTTTGAGACCCCACATTGTCCACGTCCACTACTGCCTCAAGCCTCTCAATCTCCGGCATTTCCTTGAATATCTCCGCCGTCACTAGCCTCACCGCCTCCGTAGCGTACCCTTTTCCCCAATACTTTCTCGCTAGCACATAACCTATCTCTTTCCTGATGTTATCGACCGGCATGATCAAGATGTAGCCGATGGCACGGTCGTCCTCTAAACATATGGCTCGGAGCCATGGGTGTGTCAAGACCGATTCGGTTATGTATTTAATGGCTTCTTCTCGGCTCGTGCAAGGCTCCCATGAGCAGAAGCGTGCGACTTCAGCGTCTGTGGCCCAAACCATGTAGTCATCAACGTCGGAAAGAGTCATTGGCCGGAGTGATATTCTTCCCGGCGGCGATGAAACAACCACCGTTGGTTGAGTCTCGTTTGAGTCCATCTCCATTTAGGTTATGATTGTTTGAGATATCACATTATAACGTCAATGCAATATATTTATAATTTATACTAGTGTTTGACCCGCGCGCCCGCGCGGATGTTATTTTTGTGAATGTCTAATATTTTAATTAATTTGTTTGATATAATTGTATATATGACTTGAACTTAATATTCAATATCCATTATCCGATTCAGATCACATCCGCTTCGAAAAATGGATATTCAGGGATCATGATAGTGATTTTACGGATTTGATTGATCCAAGTACAAATTCGAATAGTAAAATTTTAGGTCTGGATATCGGATCCAAATATTAAATATTTAAAATTTATTTATAGTTATCTATGTATATAATATATACTTTTATATAAAATAACTAAAGTTTTAATTTTATTAAATTTTAATGATTTTAAGGTTTTTTAAATAATAATTTTAAATAGACTAAATAAATGCTTAATAATTAATTTTTTAATTAAAAAAACATGTCCGGATATCAACGTGTATTCAGATTATAGTCCGAATATCCTAACCTCAAATATCCGTATCCAAATAACAATTTTATGAATCCGACGAATGAATATCCGAATCTGTATATCCTAGAATACCCCAGATATTCGATCCGTCCTAGACGTAAATGTGTATATGTATTATATGGTGATTAAATTCTTTAAATTTATAAATTACATAAGTTATTCTTATTAGATATATATATCGTACAAATGATAATGCATTGTATTTTTTTTGTATATATAATCATTTATAATAAATATTAGTTTGTACTTTAGTCATTAAATTGTTATGGAAAGTTACATGATTTTGTTATTGTAAATGAATAAGTTCATATTATAATCGAAAATTATTGACATTGTTATTTTTTTATAGTTCACATATAGTTGGTAGCTTATATGAATATGAATAAAAATAAAATTAATTTAATGTTATATATATGTATAATTTTGTTTTTATTATAAAAATTTGGAAAACACATATACATTTTTTATGCAGTCATTAATTTAAATGACAAAGATTGTTAATGGGCTTAGCCTAGATTTATTTTTTTTTCTTGTTAAGAATCAATGTTTATGTTTGGATACATGGATAATATCAGTGGCATTCTTTGTAAATATTATGTAAAATCAAGGGTTATTTTATATTTGTACTTCAGTTTTAATAGATTAGATACACGCCGCGCTTAGCATGAAAACTCGAATATTGCTTCTTGATTTAGAGTAAAATACAGTTAGTGGTAATATTATATTGTATAGTCGATTAAAATTATTGAATAAGCCATTACAGAAGATGACATGTCAACGTGTTAATGGCTGGTTGTCGATCCTGACCTTTGACTATGGACACTTACTTGGTTGCCAAACAATACATAGATCAGGATTCCGAACTTGCCGTGTTGCTTCCAAAAAGATTTAACTTTTTTTTTCTCAAAGTGGTCAGTCACAGTAAATGATTTGCTACTGTTGCTAATAATTGTGGTGACTGTGTCGTCGGTAGTAGTAACATGTTGTGAAAGTGAAACTAAAAGATTTACCCAACGTTAACAAATTTTACTTTTATTTCATCTATTCTTGTTAAAAAAGAAAAAAAGAATCTTCTAAATTTTTGTAAACTATCTTGTTTGACAGGTTTTCTTTTCATCTAATCGTCGCTGGAAATTATTATTTTTCTCATAACATCTCAGTACACTATATTTACTGTATTTCTCTTTCACTTTCCTTTACACTGTTTTTAATTTTTAAAAAACAATAATATAAACTTGCATTCTTATAAGATACTGAATCTTTGTTTTCATTTTATGAAGTGGTAGACAGAAAGGAACGTACTCTCAAAGTTTGTACATAATTTTGGTGTAAAATAGCAACTAAGTTACAACAACATAAGACGAAAAATAGAGCATCATAACGTGTTTCAATTAAAAAAAAAGAGAGCATCATATCAATTATACAATGTTATTTCATAACACAAAGCAAAATACAAATTGGAAGGTCTATAATCTATATACATATTTATCAAACAAATGTTCGATGCAAAACTAATGTGGCATTGAAGATATTCTCTCGGCATCTTATTAATTCTCACAGGTAATATGATACGTTGTTCTATACAGATTCCTAGGGTACTCTGTGAGACTGTAACAAATAAAAAGAAGCACTAAAACAAAAAAAAAAAACAGAAGTTTCATTGTTTCTCTTGAAGGCTAACAGAAGTTTCATTGTTGCTCGAGTTGTCTACGCACTTAACAATAAAGGTCATGGATATATGATTGATGAGTTGCCTCTCCTGGGATGCTCATAATGTGACATGGCAAAGCATGTAACATGTTTGGTCATTTTCCTAATTAGACGATTCATTGTTTTGTATAGTTAGTGTAAGTTTATTTTTATTGGAACATTACTCAACAAATAGAGGTGGAGATTTTTTTGAGAAAAATAGATGAAATAAGAATATAAAATGTATGGTGTACATATCTGTCATTTGACTTTGTATTTATTGGATTATCTCAAACATTATATTTTAAGCTTGATATCTCAAATTGAATAGAATTTATAATTTCTTCAGGAAATTAATAAAAACAGAACATATTAAAAAACAAATAGTATAGTAATTTTTAATGGTTTCATATGAGTGTTAGCCATTTAAAGCATCAGTACCTATAGATATTTTCACAAAGTACATAACATCAATCATGAAATATAATCTAACTTAGTTCTATCCTTCAACTTTAAATAAAACAATATACATCATCAAAATCACGAACAAAGTGTCATAAGAATTTGTTGAATTTTATCGTAAAAGAATCAGAAAATATTAAGGAATAAAATGGAAAAATATATAGAATTATCCAGAGGGCAAGGAGACACGATAATAGCTAAAGACACGGAGGAGTGTTCATTAAAAAGCCTTAATTTAACATAATATAATTTTTAATGGCGTCTCGCAATCCTCTTTTCTCCATCCCAACAATCTCACCTTCTCAAATCACACTCTCCCCGTTCACCTTCCTCCCCAGACGACGCCTCCCCATCACCGCCCGATCCCACCGCCGGAAGATTCGCAGGAGACCTCCGGATAGGAGAGACATGTCCTCCATAGTTTCAATCCCGGAGCTTCCTCGGAGGCGGGACTCAGAGGAATCTCTGCTTCTTGATTCCAGAATTAGTAAGTTCCATCAATTTCTTATGATGGGTACATCGAAAGGTTCACACTTTCGATTACTTTCTTATAATTCATGAACTGGGTACATCGAAAGGTAGTGAATTGGTTCGTAAAGATTCAAACTTGTGAGTAGTTTCTTATGATTCATGAACTGGGTACTTCTCTTTCTCTAAGTGTGCTGTGTGTATAGGTGTAGCTGAAGGAGATACTGTGAAGACGGATGTTGAAGGAGTCAGAGATGGTTCTGTTAGGACACAGACGCGTAAAGGAAGAAACTTTAGTACCAGAAAAAAAGTTCTCGGTGTTGAGTTATCGCCAGACAATTTTGCTGTAGCAATGGTGTATTTTGTTCAAGGTGTTCTAGGACTTGCAAGGCTCGCTGTTAGTTTCTATCTTAAAGATGACTTGCATCTTGATCCTGCTGAGGTATGTCCTTGTAATGTTATGCAAAGGGGAGATAGATTGAAAAGCTTTATAGGCTGACAATAATGTATACTTATTGACTAGACAGCTGTGATAACGGGGCTTTCTTCATTGCCATGGCTTGTTAAGCCTCTCTACGGATTTATCAGGTATGGCTTGTACTTGTTAGCATTTTTATTTATATGTTGAAGGAATGTTGTGTGACAAGTAGCGAAGTTCTAAGTTACTTGGTCCGTTTTGCAGTGATTCTGTTCCTCTATTTGGCTACCGAAGGAGGTCATATCTAGTTCTCTCGGGACTTCTTGGTGCATTTTCGTGGAGCTTGATGGCTGGTTTTGTTGACAGTAAATATAGTGCTGCTTCTTGTATACTTCTTGGTTCCCTCTCTGTCGCCTTTTCTGATGTTGTAAGTTTTCTAACCCATTAGATGGTTTAGTTGGCTATGGTTAGCTTTTTGGATCAAATGCATATTGAATTGTTGGGTTGTTATAGGTAGTAGACTCAATGGTGGTGGAACGTGCTCGTGGTGAGTCACAAAGCGTATCAGGATCTCTGCAGTCCTTATGCTGGGGATCCTCAGCCTTTGGTGGAATTGTGAGTTCCTACTTTAGCGGCTCCCTGGTGGAATCATATGGTGTGAGGTACAGTCCCTTGAAAGAAGCTTTTCTTTTCTCTGTATCATGTGTCGTAAGATAACTAACTTGGTGGCATTCTAAAAGCTGTTACACCTCAGGTTTGTATTCGGGGTGACAGCTTTACTACCTTTGATAACTTCAGCAGTTGCTGTTCTCGTCAACGAACAACGTGTGGTCAGACCAGGGCCAATGCAGAGAGAGAACCTAACCTTGGTCAATCCTGGTTTTCTTCAGACCTCAAAGCAGAACATGATTCAGCTATATAGTGCCATTAAGCAACCGAATGTTTTCCTCCCAACCTTATTTATCTTCTTATGGCAAGCCACACCACACTCTGATTCTGCAATGTTTTACTTCACGTATGTTCTTTTCCACTTGGTTCACTGAGATGGTAGTTACTTAAGTTGCTAGCTAATGCTACCTGGTTTGAAAATTATTTCTCAGAACGAATAAGCTCGGCTTTACTCCGGAGTTTCTAGGAAGAGTTAAACTTGTGACCTCAATTGCTTCGTTGCTTGGAGTAGGACTGTACAATGGCTTCCTCAAGACTGTTCCGTTGAGAAAAATCTTTCTTGTGACAACCATTTTCGGAACAGGTCTCGGGATGACTCAGGTTGGTCTCTCTTACTTCTTCTTTAGAAGAAGAACCTTTTCTTCTATATTAGTAACCCTTGTCACTGCTCTTTTGTCTTGCAGGTTTTACTCGTGACTGGTTTTAACAGGCAGCTGGGAATAAGCGATGAGTGGTTTGCAATCGGAGACTCTCTAATTCTAACAGTTCTTGCACAGGCTTCTTTCATGCCGGTTCTTGTGTTAGCGGCGAGATTGTGTCCAGAAGGAATGGAAGCAACTCTCTTTGCTACACTCATGTCAATCTCCAATGGAGGCAGTGTTCTTGGTGGACTTATGGGAGCAGGGCTGACTCAAGTGTTTGGCATCACAAGAGACAGTTTTGATAACCTATCGACGCTTATTATCTTGTGCAATCTTAGCTCGTTGCTTCCTCTGCCTCTACTCGGTCTCTTGCCAAAAGATTCTCCAGACAACGTTGCTAAGGATGACGCAGACATAGAGATGAAATCTAATTGAGGAAGATGATGATCGTGTCGTGTCATACGTTTTGGGTTGTGTATTCAGTTCCAACCCCTTGTGGTTACTTGAGAAGAATGAAGCAAGAATTTAGGTAGAAAACTATTTTCATTTACCTCATCATGTAACCAAAATGTTGTTCATTTACAAAGAAGAAAAAAACTACTTCAATATAATAGTAACCGAGTTCAATTCTAACATGATTCTGGATTTGATTCAACATATGTGGGTTACAATCAACTTTTTGAGAAAGATACCATTGAGTTTAGTAAGGGTAGACGATGGTATCTATCGTTCATTCAACTATGATGATTTATCACTTACTTGTCTGAAGATTGAGCGCTGTGTTCATGCCCAACGATAAAAGTATCGCATCCGCCGTAATATTGCAACCGTGACATTACACTGTTCTCAGTTATCGGTTTGAATTGTCATGGCTTGGTTCTCGATCATCGCACTCTCGATTCAATAATGTATCGAAATTAGAGTTTATTGAAACGCATATTTTCCCCTGGGAGCAGATTAAAATACTTCTGATGAGTGAATTGGATTGAGTATTAAATGAGCAAGATAACATCAAAAGTTGTTGTCCCGAACATAAATCTCAAGACGTGTCCACTAAACAAGTATTAAATAACAAAAAACAAAGAAAACAAGAGGAAATAATAGCATCTGAAATCTGACTTGGCTGATTTTAGTTAGATTCAATATGCTTCTTGACGATGTTGAGTGCAGTTGTCTCCTCACCGTAATCCTGTAACAGTAAAAACACAGCAGCACGAATAAACAACCAGACACATTATACAAGTTTCATAGATCAAGAAAAGTGTAAAAGACTCTTTACCTTGACCACAAGGCACGAGCATCCAACAACCTTCCTTGCATTGCCCTCTGAATCGATCTTGCAAAGCTGCAACCAACCATATTCAAGATTTATTAATATAAAAGTCTCATTTACCACTACAGTAGACAGAAATAAAGACTACTTACACCAGCCCATTCACCGAGGGTTTTGGCACTTGGAACAGTAAGCAAGTTGATGCTGTGATCAGCACAAAGAGCTTTGACTAGCTTGACGTAATCAGGTTGGTTGCAGTCTTCAGCCAAGACACAGAGCTGAGCAGCACGCTTCTCGATAAGCTTGGCGCTTTCATGTAGACCACGAGTCACTCCACCGTGAGCACGGGCTTTCCTTAGAGTCAGCTCAAGTGCAGTCAACAGATCCATGTCCTCTGGAATTGCAGCTGCCTCAGCAACCGGAGGAACAACAGCAGGAGCAGCATCTTCCCTGAAGTAAAAGAGATGAGTGAATATGACTAGACCACACACATAGGCCAACGGAAATTAACCGAGCCTAACCAAAAAATTTGGTTTTCGGTTCAAGTTTGGTTAAGCGTTGAGTTCAATTCGGTAGATGAAAAGAAAACAAATCGTTATCGGTTAGTTCTGTTTTTTTCATTATTAATTAAAAAAAAATTATAATCAAATCAAACTGATGTATACCAAATCGAAAATCATATCTAAACTTTGAACCAAACTAACCGGATTTAAAAGAAATTACACAAATTTTTAACCAAACTTTGAAAATCCAAAATTTGGATTCAATTCAGTAAAATTTTAGATAACGAACTAACCTATTGCCAAACCGAATCGAGCCTTTTCGGTTTAACTTGGCAAGATGTTGTGTGAACCGAATTAACCCAAAACCAAATTATCCAAACCGAACACGCAGGCTTACACACATTACAACTACCGATTCTTCCTAGGTTAAACCTAAATGAATAAAACAGAATATGATGTAGTAAACTTAACTCTAAATGAAACTATAAGCACCTAAACTTCAGTATCAATCACCGATTCACGATACCTTTTACGAAATGCAGTAATATCCAACATAGCTACATCGAAAGAGAAGCTTACCCAGACATGGTGACTCTCTGAATTTATGAGGAAAGGCGAAAGTCCTTTTGAATCTGCCATTTGAAACCAAAGCAGATCCGGATTCATGAAGAAGAAAGCTAGATGATCACAAAAATGGAAACATTCGTACAAAAGAGTGAGTGGCTAACCTTAGAGAGGGTACGATGACGACAAGTAGAAGGGAAGCGAAAATTGAGTGACGAGTTTATATATTAGGGTTTACAATAGTTGTTGGGCCACTCTAATGGGCCAGTTAATGGGTCATTTAGTTAATGCATCTCTATACTAGTCTTCCTTAGATGATGATAATTAATTATTAAACACTTTAGAGAATCTAGTAGACATTTATCAAAAAAAAATATTAATTAATAAAACTAGAAGTTAATAAATTGAATTTATAAACTATATAAATGAATAATATTATTATTAATTTAGTTAGAAAAGGTCAATACGAGACCAGCTTTCAAGTATAATCATTCTCTTTAATATTTTTCCTTTTAATCATTGAAAATAGATTGTGTAATTTGTATTTCGCTTAATGATCATGTAAAATGAATTACACAATCTATATTCAACAAATGACAATGAGATAATAACTAACACAATCAATCAACCAGAAGAGACAATATCCCCGTCTTTGACAGTATCTGGACTGGACACGAGTGCAATGCTAGTTTCCTATTGACAAACGAGAATGTAACAGATGTGCAGGCTAAGAATATATTGTTGGTCATTACCAGAATGTCCTCCATTCCTACGAGAAAACCATCATATTAATAAAACCTTAGCCGAAAAGAAAGAAAATAATAATGTATTACACGATTTGGATTACAATTCTTGCCGATAGATTTCTCTATTGAACAAATTTAAGTTGTGTAATGAAATTGTGGAAGTAATAAACGAAACCATCTAAACAAAGAACACAAACTGTTATAAGAACAGTGTTGCTAAAAACCTAATATGTGATGTGGAAGAAACATAAACCCATCAACATGAGTCGAAATAAACCTTTAATTTTCATAACTTGGGAAGAGTAATTTCTTTTATTTCAGTGAACACTCTGACCATTTTCAACACCTAATCCATACAAAACACCAGAGTACTTCTCCATAGAACCAATGAAGAAATTCTCCTGCAGCTTCCTGAATGTACACGAAGTTAACAAACTATCAGAACCCGCCTGGTGACAAATCCCAACTCGCTCAACCTCAAGAAGCTCAGCCAACTTGTTCAGACCACCATGGAGACTATTACAGAACTTCATCAAGTGCTTAATGTCATAAACCCTCGGGAAATAAACTTTAATCATCTCAAAGAATCCCCCTTGCGTCTCCGGCAAATCCTGACAAGTCAAGAGCTTCAACAAGTAACCAAAATCGTACCCGCTGTGAAACGTAACCCAGTGAACATTCTCGTTCAGCACGATCCCGGAGGACATCAGAAGCTCGGCGAAGCGTCTCGAGTCGACGCCGTTTTGGTTGTTTTTAGCGAAATCGATGCCTGATTGACGAAGAAGCTCGATGGAGTCGTGAGCGAAGATGTCGGAGGAGAGATCGAACTCGCGGAAGTTGAACTGCCAGATGCAGTACTTGTTGTCGGAACCGCAAGTGGGGAGGTTTCCTTTCTCGTCTGAGAATGTGAGACCGAGCTGAATCATTTTCAGCAAGTTGACGTTCGTTCTCAAGGTTTCGTAATGATACTCGGTGTTGGTTTTGAACGTTCCGACCGGTCTGCATACGATTCCCGGAAACTCTGTGTCCATCGCGACGAAAGGGAAGTCGTCCACGATTTCTCGAATCAGAGCCATTTCTGATTCGAGATTGTCGTTCCATACCTCGCGGATTTGAATCGAGTCGTCCTTTAAAAACAGCGACATGATGATGATTGTGATGATGATGATCTAGAGCGAGATCTGGTCGTGTTTCATTATATCTGCAGACGATTTTAACAAGAAAAACATGAATCAGACCAGACTCAATCGAGAGACACCATATATATATAGAGAGTGAGAGAGAGAGAAGGAGAGGAGGCTAAGTCGGCTGTTACGAACCTTGAAATCAATACAGGTAGAAAAGACGTTTCTAGAGAAGGCGGCTAGGGTTTCAGAGGCTGTGTAGTGGTTTATTGATGAGGATATATATATAAATCACCGACTTTTTATCTTTTATACTGATTCATTTATTTTATTTTAAATTAGGATGATTTAAAATAGAATAATTTGAAGTTATATCAAAGATTTTATACCACAATTTTTAAGTTTTTCTTCCATGTTTTATGAAAAATTCACCTTGTAACACTACAATGATCTGTTGTATCATGTACCAATGTTATCAATTTTGTAAAGCTTTTTATAAATTTACATTAATCGAAAGTACATTTTGAATCCCAAATTTTTTAGTATAAAAATGTCGATAACTTTTCATTAAACAATTACACCAACCGAGTTTATTTTGTCTTGGCTTCTAAACCTTTTAAACTCTTGCTCTTCTTTATCTCAAGCTGTTTGTTTCTCTCTACAGATACTCATATTCAGACACTGCTCAACCCATATGGAACTTCAATTACTTATTGATTATTACACACTGGCAGTACCCCAAACCCAATATTCTTTTACAACTGAAATGCAAAGCTGTCAACAGATATACAACCAATGACCCAAACTGATAACAAAAAACAAGTTAAAACAAAACATAACCAAATGATAAGAGTGGAGAAAGAGGGAGAGAGATACAAGACTTCAGCTTATTTCCAGTTGCAGATTCCAACCCCTTTTTTTTTATCTGCTACTAAAGCCAAATGATGATCTTGCTGAATTTATTTTTTAGATGATGTGAATGAGGATAAATTACTTGAAACTATTATTGCACACAGGTGATCAGACAGCTACTTTGAGAAGTCGCTGAGATTCAAGAGGATTGAAAATTTTGAATGGATTCCATTTAATTCCCCCATCCCCTAAAAGAATCAAGTCCTCATCTATGAGGAGGATCGATAGTCCTGACATTTGCACCTGTCATCCCATCAATCTTATCTTTGGTGATCTCCACAAAGTGACCAATCACTTCATGAAACTGCCTTAGACCCGATAACGGTAGAATGATGGATGACCTGTCAGAACCCGCCACCTATATAGTAATGTATTGGGAAATGGTTTTAAGTGTTAAACCCCACGAAAAACAAAGAACTCAAGAGTTAAAACAACAGCAAAAAGATAACTTCTTCTAAGGTTACCTCTGATATCCTGAGGAAATGGCCCCTGTTGTTGTTCCCAAGATCAAAGAAGAAGCGTTTCTGGTCAGCTCTGATTACCTTAGAAACACCGGTCAATCCGGCTTCATCATGGGCAGGTAAGTCAGTTGCTCGATCCACAGTAAGATCTGAAGAAGAAGATGCTGGTTGGTTACCATGGCCAGGAATAAATCCAGCGCCAACATCATCTGATAGTCCAACCAGATGTTCCTCTCCATCAGATGGTTTCTGTTTTCCAGAGAAAGTGAGAAAGAGAAACAGAGAACTTATAGTTAACATATTAGAAAGTATCCTAACCTGAGTTGGCATCACGAAAAGCCCAGATGCTTCATGGATCTCAGCCAATATGTTCCTGAAAGCTGCCCAACCTTCATCAGGGGAGCTTCCAGCGGGAACAATAATGGTGCTTCGGTTTCTACTAACAGATGCTTCTGACACCTAAACCAATCAGAAACCTCAAGCTATCAAATCTGATAATCAATACGAAAAGAACAATCCTAAATTTCAAAATTCAGACAACAATTCAATCTGACAAACATCAGCTTAAAGACTTGAGATTCCTGTCGGAAAGGAACAAAACCATAAATCTCAAGCTATCAAACATTTTAACCAGTAAGTATGAAAAGAACAATCCTAAATTTCAAATTCAGACAACAATCCAATCTGACAAACATGAGCTTAAAGACTTGAGATTCCTGTCGGAAAAAAAAAGACAAATCGATACCTTCAAGAACCTCCCCCTCCTGTTATCACCGATGTCGAAGTAAAACACCTAACAGCTCACAGACAGAACTCAAAAAAAGTCAACGCCCGTGAGTGATAAAGTAAAAAAAAGACAGAGAGAGTTAACGGAACCTTGGAATCAAGCTGCAACTCTTTGCTGAAAAGCTCGTGTTCCTCAGAATTGACGTAGTAATTGAAGAGATCGAGGAACCAGGAGATGCCTGAGGACGGAACAATGATGGTTGACCTCGTCGCCGACGTCTTCTCAGATATCTTAAGGTACCTTCCGCGAGGATTCTCCTTGAGATCGAAATAGAAAAGCTTGTGCTCCACCTGCAACGTCTTGCTCACCAACTCCACATCGCTCCCTCCTCCTCCTCCTCCTCCCGTTACTGCTCCTCCGCTAGAATTCCCTTCCATGTCGAATCTTCAGCCGATCGATGCGCTTGGCGGACGCAGCTGAGAAGTTTCGCTGGAATTGGTTCACTGGAGAGTTGAAATTTGACGTCTGATCTGAGAGATAAAAGAGAGTGCGATTGAGAGATGGTGGAGGAGTACGAGAAACCGGGTTTAGAATCAGACCGGAGTTAACCGGATACAGTGTTGGAGACTCGACATTCGAATTGGTATTGGTTGGAATCTTTACTAAAATTTTCTAAAAACACATTTGATCTTTGACAAAAATACACAAATAAAAAAAATAACTATAATTTATCTAAGCTTAAGCAAAACATCCAATTGCATTTTCAACCGACCGGTTTAAAGGTGTTGTGTTGAATGAAGATAGTGTAATGTCGGTTCGATGCCACGTAACCAATAATAATGATGACTGGGTATTACTCACTATCAACTGATCTTATTTAATTAAGTCAATAAGTTTTTTTGTGTTGTGTGGTTAGCTTTAGCATTCTTCTTGTTCTTGGAACCAAACCAACATACATGGCGACTCTTGGCCATATCGCCAGAGAATCATCGGATGTCACACGCCTCGCCCATTTCTACAAAGAGGTTAGCAAACCACCTAATCAACCTTCTCATCTTCTTACTGTGTTGTTGAACTTTTATCTTCTTAATTATTGTTCTCTCTGTTTATCTCTCTTCTCGGATTTTTCTGTTTTGTGTTTGTGTTGAATCTTCTACGATATGGGAATTGGCTTTCTTCTCTTTGGAGATTTTAATATCTTCTTATATTAAAAAAAGAAGAAGATATTAATACTTTTGATCAAGTTACTGTTTCTTCTTTGATCATTTTAACTTTACTTCCTAATGTTCTGTGATCAATAGCTCAATATATATATACATCATTGTTTTCATCAGGTATTTGGGTTTGAGGAGATCGAGAGCCCTGATTTTGGAGACTTAAAGGTGATATGGCTAAACTTACCAGGTGCGTTTGCGATGCACATCATCCAGAGAAACACTTCAACAAACCTCCCTGAAGGTCCTTACAGTGCCACCTCTGCCGTTCGAGATCCTAGCCATCTCCCTATGGGTCACCATATCTGTTTCTCCGTCTCCAACTTCGACTCTTTCATTCGTTCTCTCAAGGTGTTATTTCTTTAGTGCTCTGTCTTCTTTACAAGAGAGCTTTCATTATACAACATCATGTGGTTTGGTATTGAAATTTTGACTGGCTGAAATAGTTATTCTTACTCTGTTATAGTCTTTTGACGATCATCTAGTGTTCTGCAATGGCTTTAGTGTTGTTTGTAGTTGAGCTTTTAATTGATCTTCTCTCTGTCGTTGAATGATGTTAGGAGAAAGGGATAGAAACTTTCCAGAAGTCTCTTCCTGATGGAAAAGTCAAGCAAGTCTTCTTCTTTGATCCTGATGGTAATCTAATCTCTTTTTGCATCATAAACCCATTCTTTATAGTAGTTACTATTCCTCTCAAATACTAGTTTGTTTCCTCTTGTTAATAGTCAGAGCAAAAGCATTAAATACATTAATATACAACAAGATTTGCAAATTGCAGTTTGTGGTTTTTTTCTTTTTTTTTTGCAGGAAACGGATTAGAGGTAGCAAGTCGATCGGAATCTTGAACCAGAAGTTTGTGGTATGAGTACTTAATAGAATAAAAATAAAATAATAATCAGCTTGTTGAAAACATGAAGATGATTAAAACTGCATATGTAAAGAACATGTTCCTGTTATCGTCTCTTAGCTGGAGTGCTTTGGAACAATCTTGAGTCTCCGTGTTGTCTAAGTTTGATGTGAACTTCTGACAACTTACTTTTCATGTGCTTTAAATGTTGGATGTATCGCATTAATGAGCTTTTCTTGTCTACTAGTTCCCATGTTCCATATAACAACACCAGAGAGAGAGAGGGAGACTTAACTAAGAACAACCATACATTCATAACTCGAAGATATTTTTTTGGTGCTGAATCCAAGAAAACCAGGGTTTAGTCTTGGTCCAGTCATATGAGGGCTAGACACACCCGGTTCAGGCCAAAGGTTCATGTCTGACTACTCTAGGGGGAGACTTAAATATGAACAACCTTACATTCATAACTCAATATATTGTTTGGTACTGAATCGAAGAAAATCTTGGTCCGGTCATATAAGTGTGCTGAATATACCCGGTTCAGGCCAAATCAAACTTGTCAAATGTTCATGTCTAAGTTTAGTTAACTGGTCTTTGCCACAAATCCTGATCGAATCAGTGTCTGGTTATAATACTGACCGAGCTGAACTGAACCGGATTGGTCATTTACAACTTCTATAAGTGTAACAAAACCGATTATAGTGTCTCAGATATTCCAGTCTAAGAACATCAATTTGTGGGTCTAGGTTGTTGTCCATAAACCAACAGGATATAGACATGTAGTTGTCTAAGGCATCACAAACATTCTACAACTTGCCATAAGATTACCAATCTTTTGATAAAATCCATTACTCAGCCGGTTTTGTGGTTGTTATTTGGTGATGGAAAGGATATTCTAGAGTAGCTTAGGTAACAACAAATGTGATAGCTATGTTTTTTGTAGCCCACATAAACTAGTTATCCTGTTGAAAGATGAGTTCGAATCTTTTCTGGTGCTGGATAACTACAGAAAGTGGTACCACCGGTCCTTCTTCCGCAAGATATTATAGAGCTAGGATGTGTGTTTCGGCTCAGCTTGTCAAGTCACTCAATGTTAACATGTAACTATTCTGATTTTCTCATAAAAATTATTTGTTTGAGTCTTTGTGTAATATATGTCAATGGATAAATGTATAAGTCCAATGTAGATACGTATATTCTAAATATCTATATAGAGAACCTAAAAATCTTAAATCATTAAAATTATCTTCAATTATACGAAATCATCACATACATGTATGTACGCTAAACATAGTTTGGATGTTTTTTAAGGGAAAAAAGCCGACCCTAGTGATCTGATTGGTTGGACCAGTGTCAACTCGACTTGGCCTTATCGACCGGACCACACTTGAGGGGTACTCGTACTTGAACTAACAATCTTTTGGAATTTACGTCATGATGAGTGGACCTATTTAGGTGATGGATGAATTTTCATCCTCGTGAGCTTCTTTGTGTAATTTACATGGACAACCATTCTTCATGTTTTGCAAAATTTACAACTCTATATTACTCCTTCCGTTTCTTTTTACGTGATGTTTTAAAAGGTTTATGTTGTTTCAAAATAGATGATATTTTAAGATTTTAAAGTATATTTTGAGGTTTTAAGGTTAATTTTATCTTTATTGAAAACTGTTTAACTTATAAAATTTTACAGTTTTTTTTATAATTGGTTGAATGATTTTAAAATTATATCTTTAAAAATACTTTCTAGATAAATGTAAATTTCTTAATCTTTGTGCAATAAACCAAAACTTCAAAAACGGAAGGAATATATGTTTATCCCATATGAACAAACCAAAATAAATAAATACTAACATTCACGAATAAAGAAATACATTCCCATGTTCAAATGCAGCTTTGTATGTCAGAGTCCAGAAAGAAAAGTAAATAGAAACAAAACTAGAAAGTAAAAAACCAAAAGAAAGGAAAAAAACTTTTAAAAGTAAATATCTGACCGTCACATTCACTCAACGTACATTACCATTTTAGTGTATATATGTTTCCAAATTGCTTTTTTTGAATCTACTTGGTTAGCTTTTCATCAATACAGATGTAAACTAAGGATCTGTATCTAATAACACAACAAGTACATTTAGTATGTTTTTGCAACTCGCATCACAAGTGCATGTGGTGGTGATTGCATTGGTGAACATGGTCAACATTCACAGTCTTGGTAGCTGCATTACCATTCTTGAAAATGAGAGAATCAATAGTAACTCTCCACTAATAAATAAAAAGAGGGAATTTTTATTAATTCCACTTATTAATAAATGAGATTTGTAAATTACATAACTACCCTTACTATCATAAGATCATGATTATAGGGAGTTTCTTAGGGAGGTTTTATAGAGTGGGAAGGGAGTGGGGCCCACAAAAAAACAAAAAACCACTCCTCAAAATCACTAGTTAAGAACCGAATTTATGGTGGTTTTTACACTGTTCGCGGGCCCCACTGACACGTGGCGACTCGCGATTGGTTCACTTTTAAAAAAAAAAGTAAAAAAAAAAAAAAATAGGAAACCCAATAGGGTTTCTGGGTTAATGATGCCCTAATGAGTAAGGACATTGTGGATATATATGCTAAAATAAGCCAACAAATCAAATTGCTCTAGAAGACTAGAAACATTTATACTCTCTCAAGTCCTCTCTCTTCCACTCTTAAAAAACGCCAAAGATCATGTGGAAGAGCCTCCATCGTTGCTTCCCTTCAAATCTCACCAAATGCTATTCTTCGCCGTGCCTTCCTCCATCGGCCGCCGCTGAGGACGACGATCCTAGCCGTCCATCTATCGTTCTCATCAACAACTTCAACCTACTCTACCACAATAGTGACCACAACAACAACCACCACCAACGTGTCGTTGACTTACCTTCCTCATCCACCACCACCACCACCTTCTCCTCTTCCGCCACGTCATCATACGAATCCGAGAGCCACGACATTTCTCCTGAACTATCCGCCGCTTTCGCTTCCCGTCGCTTCTTCTTCTCTTCCCCTGGCCGATCAAATGCAATCACCGACTCACCGGAAACACGGTCAAGAGAACTCTCTGATAATAGCGACAGTGCCACTATCAAGACACCAAAGAAGAAGATGAATTACGACAGTACTAACGTGAATACCACGAGGCTTCTAAGCGGAGGTTCCGCCGTGAAGCAACACGTATACTCACCGGATCCGTTAACTGACTTCCGACGATCAATGCAGGAGATGGTCGATGCCGCCATTGACGCCGGCGATCTTAGCCATCCCGACGACGGTTATGATTACTTGAACGAGCTGCTTCTCAGTTATTTAGCGTTGAATCCAACTGACATGCACAAGTTCATCATTAGGGCTTTCTCCGACGTCATGGTCTCACTCTTGTCGGAAGAACGTCGAATATGATGACGTGGCGGCCGCCTGGATATTAAAAAAATGATCGTGTAATAAATGACCCACGTGATTTTAATTAAGTAGACGGACCTAACATTTTTTTTTTACATTATCGTCTTCAAGGATGAGAAGCTAGCTCAGAGAGAAAACTACTGACATTTTAATCTTTATTTCCTTTTTTCTTAATTTTGTATCTTTTTAATTTTTTATTAGATAAACCTCAATTTCGTAACAGAGGTTAATTAATAATTTTGCATGCGTTACAACCAGATGAACAAATGTAACCATGATTATAATAAACTCAAGCATTATTGAGGTAGCGTGTGCATATTGCTTTTGGTTAGTTTTATTTTTTTTATCTCGTTCTCAAACTATTGAATGATGAAAAAGGATCGAAGAAATTTGAGATAGGTGTTAAGGATTTATAGATAATTCATATGGTTGGATACTGTAGTCTTTTTTTGACTAATGGATGCTGTAAAGTTAGATATTATGTTATCGATATAAGGACAAGAAACTTAAAAGACTTCTAACATGTTGGATACTAGACATACTACACTAGTATGTACCAAACCGAGATATCAAAGCACCATTCTCAACCATGGTCAAGGCTCGTGAGTTAACAGAAAATTCAAAACATATTTTTTTGTGTTTAACATAATTATTGGCAAAAAGCTCTGTAATTGGAAGTAAATGGCTGATGATACGGACAAAACTTGTTTGGGGGTAGACAGTTTGCGGGGAGCTCCAAGTCCAAATCAAATAAGTAAATATTTTTTATAGCAAAGTGAAAGCTAAATACGTCCAAAAAACTTTATGCGAGGAGTTAAAATTGAACTTGGTTTGATCAATGAAGAATAAAGTCTTGTAGACAGCAAAGTATCACTGAGTTGCAAGGCTTGAGGCATCGATAACCTCACTAGTTGCTTATATTATATCAAGGCATGGATCTTGTTTTTAAATTACTACGAATCCATAGCTTAGTAAAGGGAAAAGTAGTTAAATTTTATTTGATATGTATATGTAATCGTTTCCTTTCTTTACACATACACGATCAATGTCTTAAGACATAATCTAATACCAGTTAGTATGTTGTGTATCACCACCAAAATTTAATCCCACATAATCCATATTATCGGAAAAGAGACATAAACCAGTGCGTTTTATACACTACTTTCTCAATGTTTGTTTTATCGCTATATCTAATCTTCTTCTCGGTTGACAGAACAATTTTTTTATCTCCATTTATAATATTTACAACATTTCCTTCAGTTTCTATCCATGTAGCAGAAAATAAGTGTTTATTTAAAATATTTGAAGTTAAAGTGGCATGGATATATAGTTAAGAAATCAAGGAA
Source organism: Moricandia moricandioides (assembly GCA_905132885.1). NCBI lineage: Eukaryota > Viridiplantae > Streptophyta > Magnoliopsida > Brassicales > Brassicaceae > Moricandia > Moricandia moricandioides. The sequence continues at coordinate 89,267 of CAJHQQ010001195.1, forward strand.
TGCTACATGTCTGGCTTGTAGTTCATTTCAATATTGAGATCTATTCGTTTTTGCTTCTTTCCATTAGATTTAAGCACATAGCACAAGGTGAGACAAAACAAAATAATTGCGAATCCTAAGAGACGGATGTTGGAAGGTCCACTCGCCCTAATAAACTATAGAATTGTTGTTAATAAGAGTCTAATAATTAACTAAATAAAAGTATTAAAATGATTGTTGGTTTAGGTAAAAATAAGACCATACCTTTTGTCTTATATCCCACACTAATTAAAGCATCTAGACCCTCTCAAATGCAAACAAATACAAATTAATTCATTCATTACGGATTGATAAACTGATATATTTGAAGTTCGGTGATCTAATAGTTAAAGCTTCTACAATGAAATAAACATGTCTTCTATTGCACGAATGCGAATATATAATCTCATACTCGTAGTCTTGTAGAGATGTGAATGTAGCTTATTTCCCAAGTAAGTTTTACTATGTTTTATATTCATGATTTTAAATAATCGGTTTTGTTAAAGTGCCATATATAATATATCTTTTAATACTAAAAGTACAGTATACTTGATAGGGAAGATGTCCACCTCAGCTTGAAAAATCAACCAATGACGAGGTTCAGTTTAGCCACATCATCTAAAGCTTGAGTCGACTAAGTTTGGTAATGGGCTATTGGTGTAGTATAATTATAATTTGGCTAAGTAAACGACTCAACTTCTATAAGAAAAAAGCAATCTTGAGTATACTAAGTTGGTAAATGGTGCCTGGTTTTCTGCCGCTTGTCTCCAACTCTGCCCAACCACTTAGTTAATATGTCAACCTAAACTTACATTTTAGTATACATAATTCGATTAATTTTCTTTTATAAACTCAAAAGTGATGTATCTGTTTCTCTATAAACACAGAGACAAAGTTGTACCGTCTCCCCATGCCGTCAAGTCCAAACCAATCTGAAAAAACCCATTAACCCATATTTTTTTTCTGCACTGGAGTTTAGCTGCAATGGATATTTTGTAATTGAAATGCGAAATATATTGTAGTCAATACAAAGCATGGTGATATATCAAACTTTTAGTCGATTTTTATTTATAATTTTAGATATGACATCCATGATTTGTTGGCAAAATTTAAGCAATTACTTTGACTCAAGTTCCAAACCTACCTAAACATATGGGTCAATCTCAAGATATGAGATCCAACTCGAGACGGAACAAATAAAAGTTTGAGACTTGTGCGCACACATTTGGACTTGTCTTACCAACTAAATGGACGTCAGAGAAAATATAATTTGACACAGTCGAAGAAGACGGCCGTCACGGCCCCATGATTCATGGTAACTAACTTATACGCCCATGAAAGAAAGAGCATGATTAATGCAGGGTTCAAGCTCTAAGCATCAACTAGAGAAAAAGAGATATATAATCATAAAAATGCATATCAAAGTGCTGGAATAGCTCAGTTGGTTAGAGCGTGTGGCTGTTAACCACAAGGTCGGAGGTTCGACCCCTCCTTCTAGCGGTTTTAATTTTTTTCACTCCTCAAAATGAGACCACAACTTTATAAACGTTCATTTCACCCATGGAGCTTGGTTAATTACAAATGTCTTGTCCTTACAGACTGTTCTAAACTTGCAACAATATCAAAACTCAAAAGGAAGTGTCCAAAACTCTGTTTATTATTATCATACACTCTGAATAACATTATTACTTCATTACACATAACATTGTCACCACTTTCAACACAACAGACCCAAACACACAAACTCTTTTTTTGCTAAACGATCATATAAAACATCTCTTTAATCCAAACTTACATCACTTCCTCTGAAGAGTAACCAAATCAAGAGAAGATCCAAACTTCACACTCAAAGCTTGAGCACACCAACCATGTCCATCATCAACCGTTGGCATCCTCACTTCAATCACAGGCACCACAGGGCTTTTCGAGCCAGGCATCAACACAGCTGCAAACACCCTCAAAGCATTGGACGCATCAATGTCCATACAAACATTGATCTCTGGAACTCCTTTAGCCGCCGGCGGGATCCCAACGATCTTGAAGTAACCAAGAAGATGATTCTCTTCAACAGTCTCTCCTTCTCCTTCATACACAACGATCAAAGCTTCCTTCTGGTTATCATGAACTGTGGTGAGGAAGAGGTCTCTACGCGCAGGAACCATCGTGTTGCGTGGTATCACAGGTATGAAGTTGTTTCCGTTAGCTCTGACTCCAACCGCAAGAGCCGTGGCTTGTATTGTCAAGAGGTCTAAGCTACCAAACGGATCGTGAATCCCTGATGTCACAGCACCTTCCAAAGCAGCTCCTCTAACCGCAGCTTCTAATGGATTTAAGTCATTGTAAATCTCTTCCTTCTTGCATATGTTCTTGAGGATGGCTCTTACTTTAGGTATGTAAGAACACCCTCCAACCATTATCACATCGTCTATATCATCAACGTCCACTTTAGCATCTCTGAGACACTGCAGAACAAGTCTCTCACACTCCTCAAACACTTTCTTGTTCACTTCCTCAAACTCCAACCTATCAAGAACCTTGGAAATCACGTCACCATCTCCCAAATCAACTTCTATCTGAACACTGTCCTGCTTCGACAGCCTGTGTATAGCGTCCTGCATCGCCACACGGAGCAACCCTGAAGCTTCCTTGTTTGGTGGAGCCACATGTCGCATAGTGTTCTGCAAGATGTCTTCTCCTCCAACGGCGCTTCCAGCCAAGGCTTTGATCTGTGAAACACCACCAGCAGTTGCAGTAACCGCAACATCACTGTAACCAGCTCCCATGTTGAATATAACCGCAAGCCTCTCGCTTCCACTTCCCATGTTGTCATGACTAGTCATCTGCTGCTTCTGCGCGTATAGCAACGCGACAGCTGTTGGTTCAGGCATTAAACGAAGGACATGAAGTCCAGCCATAGCGCAAGCTCTCTCAATCCTAGTGAGCTGGAACCTAGAGAAAGACACAGGAACCGTGAGCACCACGTTTCTCACAGCACGTTTCAGTTGTGCCTCAGCCATTAAACGTAACTCCACAAGGAAGATCGCCAACACTTCCTCCGGAGTCGTTGATCTCCACGCGTTGTTCACCAACGCTGCAATAAACGGTCTGACTCCAATGTCTAGAGTTTGAACAAGAAAGGGAAGGCTTTTGCTGGCGTGGACGACAGGGTCTGTGTCTACACGGCCTATGAGGCGTTTCATGTTGAAGACAGCAGCTCCTGTTAGCATCTCTTGCTCGTGTGCGAGCTGGTTGCTCACACCGCCTGCAGGAACTTCGTCTTTGAAAGTGACGAAGGATTTGATGAGTTTCTGGTTTCTTGTGTTCCTCAAGATGTGAACTTGAGAGCCGTTCCAGACAGCTATGCTGCATTGGGAAGTGCCAATGTCGATTCCAACTGCTATTTCTGGTAGTGAAGGAGACGATGACGACTTCTCTTCTCCAGTGTTCTCGCTGTCTGATGCTACCGTGTATGCTGGTTCTGCCATTTTATCCTGTTCAGACACAAAGCTTTTAAGGTTTGGACATAGAGATGTAACAGCAAGATTCATCCACACAATCAATGATTCTCCTTTTAGATCAGTGATTGGTTGTAATAACTACCAACTAAATTTGCTTTCATTACATCACCTAACATTCAAAAGCTAACTAAGACCTGTTTCAGACAAGAACCAAAACTAGTTCTCAAGTGTCTATTGGATTCTCGAGAGCTTACTCTCTTATTATCTCACCCAGTAACATAGCAAAAGAAAATATGAACTGCTTAAGCGAGAGCTAAGCTTAAACCACATGGGGAAAACGAAGAGCTTACAAACCCCAATGAGGAAGAGGAAACAAAACCGAAGACGAGACTCTCAGGAAGAGACAAACCTGATCAAAAGGAGAGATCTTTTTCACAAAAGGGTTTGTAGTTGTAGCTTAATAAGAAGACTAGGGTTCGTGGAGAGGCAGAGGAAGAAGTAGACAGAGTTAAGAAGGTGCGAGAGAGAGAGAGAGAAAGAAGGGAGTGATCTTCTAGAGCTTCCTAGAGAACTTCGGCGCTTCTTTAGAAAAGAGGAGGGATGTTTATTTCTTTATTTTAATTTGCCGACCAAAAAAACAAATATACTTTATTTGAAAACGGGCCTGCTTAAAGAAACTATATGGGTCGAATTAACGAAATCATGTGGGCTTAGTGTAGCTTAGCCCAAATGACGATGAATATAATATTTATTTTATTAATGATCCAAATGAAGGGAAAGACAGGAATAGCTATTGTCATTCTTCTCTGGCTCCAACTGGTTCCTTATACAATTATTATATGATAACTCATCAAATGAATAATTTAAACAAAATCAAAATGATTATTATTATCATATACGAATAATTTGCTATATGTTTAAATAGTAAATCAATCAATTCGTATGTTGTTTTCTTGCAAGACTTCCAAATGAATGGAAACAAATATCATTGTTTGGGACATAAATAATTATTTGTCATTCTCAAAATTGTAAATCAATTCTTGTATTTTCTTGATTTCTTGCCTCCCATTGATTTGGACGGAAACAGTTATTGGCATTCTTCTTTCTGGCTCAAATATTTTTTTCTAAAATTATTCCATAATAGAATATTTTGTTTAGTTGTTTTCTCTGGAATTGATGGGATGATAATTTTTTTCTATACAAGTTAAATAGTAAATGTTATTGAGAAATTGATGGACTTAATCATACTATATCATTCCATTCCAAAACGTGGTTAATCCAGTTACAGGCGATAATTTATCAAATGAATTATTAAAACGAATGATAATACAGTATCATAGACGAATCTTTCACGATAGAAGATGCAGTTGTATAAAATGTCCAACCAATAACCCAACACATTGGTGACGCCTCTTGATGGGAAGTGATGTCTCAGAGAGGTCCACAAAAAATAAAACCAATCTTTCACCAATAAACATATAAAAACCAAGATAAAAAAAACATATCTTTTCATAATTTGGGACTTCTATTTATATTAAAAATAATTAAAATTTTTAGAATACAAAATCAATGTTTTATACGGCTATGCCTAAATGCGGTTATGTTTTTGATCACGCGTAAAAGAATAACTTACCAACCAAAGAACATAACACGTAAAACAATCGAATCGTATCCTATCAACGCGTAGGATAGTGGTGCCACAAGATATATTTTTAGTATAAAGGCACGTGTATTGTGTGTAAAAATTTCTGGTAGTGACATCTTCTTTGAATTTCATAAAGGTGATAGTTGTTAAGAAGACAGCTCTAAAAGCCTAAGCCATGTGGTAAATGGCATTTCATTTGAATTTCCATCGGATATTTATTAATAATGATCGCATAGCCTCTATGTTTGGGTTCATTTTTTCTGGTTTATCAATTTTTTACAAATGAAGAACATAAAGGAAGCGGTGACTCACCATATAATCAACATCAGCTTCCGGCCGTTAAAACTTAAAAAGCATTGAACCACGAGCGCCCACGATGCATAATCTTGGTTCTCGACTATGATTCTAATTCTAATAAGTTGAAACATTTTAGAAGATTATATGGAAGTATTACAAACAAGTTTTTTGCTTATCATTCTTTTTGTATTTTATCAGAAAGAGATAAGAAGACAGTAATGTATTAAATCATTTAAAAACATAGAGGACAATATTTTTGGTTGGCGTGTAAAGACTTAGGACGTTTGGTCGTCTGAGACAATTTACAATCATTAGTGGGGTAATTACTCCTTTTGTTTCGAATTAAATGTTATTTTCAGTTTATCACACTATTTAAGAAAATAGTTAAATGTTAAGTTTTATTCTTATTTTACTATTTGAATTCTATTGTTAAAAATATAAAGATTTAAGAAATGAATGAAATAATTTGTTTTGAAATATTCAAATGACATTTATTTTATAACAAAATATTTCTTTATAACGATATATATAAGAAAATACTATTCATGTTCGTTTTTAATTAGTCTTGACTTAATTTTCTAGCCTTACGTAATTATTATGGTAACCAAAACGGCACCAAGGATAAAAAGGTTATTGATTTTCTTCTTCATGAGCAGTCGACATTTCGACATTTCATAGCTTTTAATACAAGTCCACGTTATTTAGCTTTATTTTACGCTCAGAGTAAAAATAAATTGTCGTTCTCTTCCTTATAAACCATAGTGATATAAGTTACTTTCTTGATCATAGTAAGTGTTTGAAACATTGTTCTAAAGGCTAACACGTAAAGTTTTGAAACTCTTAAATTAAGAAAATGCATTTATATTGCTAATCAAGATGGAATACGATCGGTGCAAGAAACAATAAAGATATAATATGATTTGATTAATATCGAAACATATTAAAATGTGATTACAGACTTTCGAGAAGAATATGTCATCATTTGTCAAAAAAAAAAGAATTGTGTATTCAGATAAAATAGAAGAGAAGGATATGAACTATGAGTCAGCAGTCAATATCCATGATTAAAATATAGATAAAAACATAAAAAACAATGACTTAAAACTAATTTACACAAATAAAAAACGACTCAGCTTCCTATAAATACCCTCCAAACTCACCCTTTATTCTTGCCTCTTCGTCTTTGTTCTGCTATTTCCTCAATTTTCTTAAATATCTAAATCAGTATTATTGCTTACATATTTTCTTGTAATGGCTTTCTCTCCGATCAATTGCCTCCTTTTCGGTAAAACTTAAAATACATTCACTAAGTTGTATTACTTTAAAAAAAAAATCTTATTCATGATCTATATATCCACAATCTTGATGTAATTTGTAACTATGATCAGATTTGGATGACACATTATACCCTTTAAAAACCGGAATAGCACCAGCTGTCAAGAAAAACATCGACGGTAACTAAACAGAAAATTACTTTTTTACTATTATCATAAACATTCGGTTGATTATATTTCCCTTTGCAGATTTTCTAATGGAGAAGTTTGGATTCTCTGAGAGTAAAGCTTCAAGTCTAAGAGTTGAACTCTTCAAGACTTATGGAAGTACTCTCGCTGGTCTCAGGGTAATTTCATTTCCACAAGTTCTTGTATCTTAAGAAAAATTACTTAATTGATTTCTAATTTCTTGTCTTAATATTTTCATATAAATTTTTGTAGGCATTAGGTCACGATGTTCATCCTGATGAATATCACAGGTAAAAAAAAGATCACCATCATTATATATATAATTCATCATCTATATTCCCATAAAAAGTATTTTTATTCTCAAAACGTTTTGTTGCATTTCTTGAAACTTTTGGTTGCAGTGTCGTGCACGGAAGGTTGCCGTATGGCTCGATCCAACCTAACAACAAACTTCGAAACCTTCTGAGCAAAATTAAACAGAGAAAAATCGTAAGTTTTTTTAAATTTAATTATTTCATAGAGCAATGAGAATTTTTATTTATGTTGTAATAAATGATTATTTTGGGGGTCTATCAGATTTTTACGAACTCGGACAGGAACCATGCGATGAAGGTTCTTGAAAGATTGGGTTTAGAAGACTGTTTTGAAGAGATAATATGTTTCGAGACAATGAACCCGCACTTATTCGGGTCAACAACCCGACCCGATGAGCATCCCGTCGTTCTCAAGCCTTCGTTGACCGCAATGGATGTTTGCATTCGTGTCGCCAACGTCGACCCTCGCCGGGCGGTAATAATCTTATTTTTATATATTTATCAAAAAAAAAATCAACTTATTTGTATATATATTCAAATGATTTTCGTATTAAATCATGATGATTAGCTCCACATGGACCGTATTAAAACTGCTTTTTATTTTTTTACTTTTTTAAAATAGGTGTTTTTGGATGATAATGTCCACAATATTACCGCCGGTAAATCTGTCGGGCTTCGCACAATCCTGGTAATTTTTTTATTTCGTTTGTTAATTGTTTTAACGTGATATTTATATGTGTTTTATTTTGTAGAAAAAAAGGACATGTATATATGAAATTTTAATTTTCGTCTTCTATATTGGTTTAAAAGGTGGGAAGATCAGAAAAGATTAAAGATGCGGATTACGCGGTGGAGAGTGTAACTGAGATAGCTACGGCGGTGCCGGATATTTGGGCGGCGGCTACGAGCGGATGTGATATCGGCGGTGAGAGGATCAGACGGAGCAAGAGTGAGCTGGAAGGTATGGCTTCAATCACAGCCGTCGGTGCGTGACCTGCGAATCGTGGCCGTTGGATATTTTAACGTGATTGTACAAATGACGTTAAATGTTGATAATGAATGTGAATAAAATAATAGTGGTGGTGGAGGATATTAATATTCATCCCATCTGGACACCAAATGTGAATACGCAATTAAAATGTTAATGTATGATGACAATGATTTCACTAAGATGTGTACGTTTTGTGTTTATTATCAAACGTAATTTTCGAAGAAAATCAAAGATTTTTCATTTTCAGAATTGTGTTAGTAACCTGGCATTAGTTAATCTTCATTTATTAAATGAAAATTAACAAAAAAAATTGATCACGCACATATATAATGCATGTTTAAATCAGAATGGTGACTAAACGTATGTCCAGTGTTTATTATAGTAATCAAGTTTGTAAACTGAAGAGTAATAGAGAATGAAAAATAGTTGCGTGCCTTGTCGGATTATCTCTCGACCGTCCATTTTATTATCTCCCTTACCACAAAGATGGGCAAAAATGAGGTGCATAAAGGATCCCAATTAGAATAATCGTTTATCTCGTCTAACATTCCACAATAGAATAATTAAGAACCCAATTAGGGTTGAACAACAAAAAAAGAACCCAATTAGCATTTTTGTTTGTATTTTTAAAAAATGATATTTTAAACGTCAATGCATTTTGTTTTAGGATTTAAATATAAATTAAAATGTAAGGATATGATCAGTAGAATATTTTTGAGAAAGACAAAACAACAAATAAATGGAAACAGTTATTATTTTTTAATATACATGAAAAATTCAGAACATCACCTTTTCAAATACAAATGGAGTACAACTCATATTCTTTCGTATAGATGTTGTGTTTAGTTTACTTTAGTTCTCCTCAGAGAAATAAAATACGGATCATAAATTATGATATTTGTTTTAGTTAGTTAGATTCTTTAAATTTAAATAATGTTTCAATGGAATCAGAAAATCAATCAATCATGTGCTTATTTATCGTGAATTAAATAGATGAATTCGTTTCTTCCTTGCAAGACTCCACATGAAGGGAACAAATATCATGATTCGGACAGAAATAGTTATTGACTTATTGTCATTCTTCTCTGGTTCCAATTGGTTATTTTAAATAACTAGTATATGATAATTCATCAAATGAAGGATCTAAACAAATGATTATATCATAGTCGAATCTTTTTACGACAGAAGATATCGTCCAAATAATAGCCCAACTAATTGCCTCATTGGTGACATCTCTTGATGGGAAGTGATGTTTGGGGGAGGTCCACTTAACAAAAGGTTAAAAACATGTAAAATAATCGAATTATAGCAGTTGACAAAATCTTACAATAATAAAAGGCTGATATACTTGATAGATAGAGTGCCACCTCAGCTCCAAAAATCAACCAATTAAAATGTCCCAAAATGCCATGTCATATTGCTTTGGGCTGTGCAGGTTTCGAAATTACTATATGGGCTGGGCTCTTTTTAATGTTGACCCAAAACGCATGCTTTTGGGTTCTGGTGATTTCAAAATATGGCTTGGGTTCGATTCTTTTTCGGTCCATAAAGCATGGTCCAGATTTACAAAATAAGGAGGCGAGGATTTAACTGGGCCATGTACGAGAATCATAGTTTGGCCCATGTACCCCAACCCTAACCGTCTAACCCTTACCACTGGATCTGAGTACTCGGATTCTTCGTCTTCTCGCCTCTTCGTTTCTCTTATGCGATTCCTCTCATTCTGAAACCCTATTACTTTGCAATCGATCTGAGAAATCGGATTCTTCGCCTCCTCACATATTCGTTTCTCTTCTGCGATTCCTCTTCTTCTCAAACCCTATTACTTCTTTTACGATTCCTCTTCTTCTCCGTTTCTTCTTCCATTAAAGTCAACTAATGGTTTTCTTTCATCTTCATCCATTTCTCATTCTTTATTTATTGAGCTTTTTTACACTGTTAAAATCAAAACCCCGAGAGAACCGAGAGAATACAGTGATTAAACTCAAACCATGGCCCTGAAACCAAACGGAAAGTCTTCTGTCTCATCCGCTAATACCCACGAAGTGATGTTGTTCAGAGATATCTCTCTGGGACCGCATGAAGCTGAGTTGCGATTCCGCCTGATCCATTTCTGGGAGGCTCGAAATCCAGCAACAAAGACCCTGATTGGTCTCGAAATGCTTCTTCTCGACGAACAGGTCCGTAGTTTACGAACCATTTTTTAAATTGACTGAGTTTTTAATATCGACGAATAGTTTGGTTGACTGAGTTAATCTGTGCATAATTGACAGGGAACTGCTATTCAAGGATTTATCCCATCAAGGCGTGTTCAAACGTATTTGCCTCATATGAGAGCAGGATCGGTTTATAGAATCATCAACTTTTACGGAGCCAAAAGCAAAGTGGTGTATCAGGTTGCTGATCATGGCGTGACCGTTACTTTGTCATGGAACTCTGCCATGATTGCTCTTGAAGACAGTCCCATCCATTTTGACGAGGACGTGTTCCGGTTCCATACACACAAGGAATTTGAAGATAACTGTGATCTCAAAGGCGGCCTCTACGGTAAAATCTCTAACTGTCTTTTTTATATTTATCTCTGTCCATCTCGCTTATAAACTTTGTGGAAATGTAATAGATGTGGTTGGCCACATGAAGCTGGTTAATGAGCAGACCCTCACCGATCGTCCCATCCTTGACGAAGTAGAGATTGCGACCACACGTCGTGTTTTGGTCCATATCCAAACACATGGGTATGTTTTCTCTTTTTTAAGACACACCCTTTTATTATATATCTTAACTCGCCGGTATAACTCTTTTGCAGTGGACCGGTTTTGAAGCTCTATCTTTGGGACCAGGCTGCAATGGACTTCTGCAGAAGGTTCAAATCTTCTGAAAACACTCCCACTGTGTTGTTAGTCACAACAGTTAACCTGAAACGGCTTGGAGGTTATAATTTTCTTCTTTCGTGTGATATATGGTCGTCATTAATTAAGTTGTTTGACATTGGATGCTAATATTTGCGTAGTGTTGTTTATCTTCTGGTTGTGTCATTTTTAATGGTTTCCCGAAAATGTAATAGGCACCCTTGCTCTAACATCTATGTCATCTTCACGGGTTTTTATGGACAATGATGTCCAGCCAAGCAGAGATTATTTCACCTGGTCAGTGTTGATGTATTTGATATCTAAACTTTGGCAAATTCATCTCATGCATAATGTTGTGGTTTGCATTTTGTTTCAGGTTGGGGTCTAACCCACAGATTGCTGACATGATTAATGCAGAGGTGGTTACTAAGAGTGAGACACTTACTATAGAGGAGATATACTCATACATCAAGCAGGAAAATGCTAAGGTACGCGTGAAGTTATAGACTTAGTACTCTATGTTAATTGGCTAGATTTTACATCACTCAATTATGAATTGTCGCAGGTTGCTTTTTTCGAATGTACAGCCACGATTGATGATGTTGTACATGGCTCGGATTGGTATTACATCGGCTGTAGTACGTGCCACACTAAGGCTACCAAAGGACCTACTTCTCTGGTGTGTTCCAAGTGTGGAAAGGTTGACGTAGCCTGTGGTGCAGAGTATGATTAGTAGCCTCCATATTCTATTACATATTTCCTGGTATTGGCTTCTGATTTCTTTGACCACAGGTATCGGGCAAAGATCTCCGTATATGACAATAGTGAGCAGGCTATTTTCGTGCTGCTTGGTGATGCTGGCCGGCAGTTGACTGGGAAGCCCGCAACCGAGTTAGTTGACAGCTACTTTGAGGTAACCTTATCTCGAGCTTATATACCAGCTTTACATAGTGAATAACATAATGTATTCTTTGAGTGTTAGGCTAATCAAGACCAAGGAGTTGACCATCAGGTGCCTGTACCACATGCATTGATTAGTGCCATTGGACAAACACACAAATTCAGTGTGAAAGTTTCAGAGCATAACCTTACTGGCAAGTCTCGAGCTCTAACTGTCACAAAGATCATCTCGGCAGTAGCTCCTCCACCTAAAACAGCCTCCTTTGAAACCCCCATTAACCAAATGCCCGTTGAAGCCTCACTGAATGCAGGCGAAGTGTGTGGACCTTCGAAGACTTGTGAAGCTTCTGCAGATGAGGGGGATAAAAGAAAATCTGGGAGTGTTGAGGCAAGTATATCAAAACGTTCTAAGCTTGAGAATTAGAGTTTCTATCCACGATGTGAGATACTAAGGAGTTCATTGCAGTTTGAGTTTTTATTTTCCAGTTTAGCATGATCTATGGAGTTCATTGCAGTTTAAGTTTTAATTTTTCAGTTCAGTTATAGACTCACATCTTCCTTTCGGTTTCATTTTCATGGTTTTGTTCACTTTTGCAAACAATTTACGTATTTTGAGTGAACTTTAATACAATTGTTTGGTCTTTCATGAGTTCATTCTATTCCAGCATTGGTAGTTGACATCTTGATATGCCCAACGAATGGTAAATATATAAAGATAAATATACTAAACAAATATGTATGAATGTTTCTTTTGGTGATTGTTTTAAGATCACCGTATTTTAGGCCTTATTTGTATGTACATACTTACTTTCATGAATTATGGTCTGAAACTTTGTGTCACCGTTGCTCAACGACAGAAGTTTTTATACTTTGTGTACGTTATGTGATTTATTGTACACTTCATAAATAGAAACATTGAAATTCTAATTACTAAATAAGACCGGACAGTTAAAAAAATTTATAAGCAGAAGCATTTAAATTGTATTTACTAACTAAGACCAAACAATTTACAACCACATTCACGTTACATATATTTGAGAGAGCACCATATAAATATCGCCTAGCTACAAACACTAAAGTCACCTCTTTAGCCATCATGAATTCACATCCATATATTTCTTATTCATTTTCCACAGACATAGAACCCGCAGTAACAACTCCAGATAGAAAAATCACCATCAAGATTAAGCGCTCAAACACAAATCAAACAGAGATAGACTTTGGAATAAAATGTTTAACCACCGGTAATGGCCATTTAACCGATACAACCACCGAGCTCATGGAATACATGCTCACCTACCATGACATCAACATTGATGCCGCTACACGAATTATCGACTTTACTTGCGACAAAGTCGCATCCATCATTTCATCACTCACCGATTATGAAGGTACACACCTACGCATGTTTCTCTATCTAACAGATTTCAACCCTCACGCAACCCACAGGATAGACGTTGACGTAGCTAGCATCGACCTCAGGAACACACGCAGACAACCCACACCGGATGAAGAAGACCAAATGTGCATCATCTGCCAATCTAAGTTCTTTGGCACAGAAGATGTAAACTCATTGCAATGCAACCACATATACCACCATCAATGCATAGCAGAATGGATCGGCAATAACTTAAGTTGTCCAACATGTCGCGATACACGTATTTAGCTTAACGTTTCTAATTTATATAAACCATATTATATTGAGCTATGAAGCCATATTGAACTTTTGTTTCGTAAAATAATTTATTATTATACCAAACTATCCGCGTCAGTTGCACTTCATAAAATAGGTTATACATTCTTCGATTAGATAGACTCATTTAGTTTTTTAAAAATAAATTATTACTTCCTTTATTCTATAATATTAATTATCATTCTGTATTAATGTATATAATTTTTTTGTATAACCTAAATTTGCATGATTTTATATAAAATATAATTATTTATATACATAATCATAACCATATTCCTATCGATATAAATAAATTACAATAATATGTTAATAAATTTAAAATTGAAAATGGGCAAAAGTATTTATTTTGTGCCAGAATAATTAATATAAAAAAGTATTCACTTCTTTTCTCCTCACATCTCTCTTTAACATTCTGTCTCTTTCTTTTGACAAAACCGTATTATTAAAGTTGCTAATAACATAAAAAGGCCCACGAATTACAGGCCCAGTCGGTGAAAAATAAACTGGCAGACCAGCATTCATTCAAGAGCTTCAAAATGTTAGATTCCAATTATTTAGGGTTTCCACTTACCCAGTTCCCATCCGACGGAGAGATGGCAAAGCCTGAATTTTTCGATTCGGCTCCGAAGATTATTAGAAATGCGAACGAGATGGATCGTCAGACGGAGAGACTGCCTCCGACCATTGAGGTAGACGGCGCTGGTTCGAGGATTCAGACGACTGGGTTAGAGATGATGAACCAGTGTCAGTCCAATCATCTTAATAAGGAGGAAGCTGTCGGCGGTTCAGATGATGAAGTATTCGACTCCTCGCTCTGCAAAGTGTGTTCTTCGGATATTCAGGATCAAAGATCAGCTGCAACAGGGCTAAGTCTTTCGACCAGGAAGGGCACTCAGGTCCGAGCTCTTTTAGGCGAATTCGATGTGGACAGGTTAGTGAATGCGTTGTTAAGCTTGAACCAATTAGAGGAACTATATTTTATAAATAATAATCCTTGCTCTTTGTCGTCAGAGAATCATGGCCACACCAAACTATTCATCTCAGTGGCCAAGCTAACAGATTTGGAGAACAAATCTCTAAATCAATATTAGTTCGTATGAGTCATTTATGGCCCATCATAGATCACGCCAACAATAACTTAGGCACCGCTTTCATGTGTTTTGATTTGAAGGTTTGTTATTTTTTTCTACATCTATTGATATCGAAGAAAAAACAACAACTAACTATTTGCTTCATTCTCAGGGACAAAGTCTAGAAGGGCGGCTCTCACTTAAGGCAACAACTGAGAACCCTAACCTCATATCAGCAGGGGATTTATACCACCTGACAAAATATATTGTCGTCCCAAACAAACGTCAGTACAAGCTCACTCCTCGGCCATACTTTCTTCACATCAACCATGCGACAAGTGTGGTAAAATTAGAAGACACGATCCCAGACTTCCCTTCCCACAGCTTCTCCCCTCACAGCATCAGTCAGCTTATACAATCAGCCACTTCTACCACCTACCTTCCAGGTAAAAGAATCACAGAGAGTAGATGGTTAGACAAGTATCAAATGGTTAATTAATCACATATACAAAATAGATGTAGTTGGCCAAATACGCATTATGCAAGGAATGAACTACGGCTACCCTAACTCAAAAACAAAGCTCATCATTGTTTTGCTTTTAGACAGGTAGAACTCGGTTTGCTTTATCACATATTAGGCATGAATTGGAACTTATTTAAACACCATTGTAGATCAACGATGGTAAAGTTGACACTTTGGGACAACCAAGCATCTCTTTTTCGGAGGCTGCAAAGCATAAGCAATCGGAAATACGAAGTTGTCATAGTGACAAGTGTAATCCCAAGTTTAAGTAAAGGTAATGAACGAGAACTTTAATTTACAATACATTCACAATAACGCTATCTCATTTGCAGGTAAGCTATTGCTTTCGTCATCCTCGGCAAGCCAATTACACTTTGACAACAGTATCAAACTCATCAGAGAATTCAGAGGCAGGATAAGAAGCAATATCAATATGTGAGGGCGCCCTAAACCTATTGCTTTTGATTTATTTTTCCTACAAAAGATTCTTAATAATTAGCGAGACCACAATTATGATGGTTAATTTGATTTTTTAATGTTGAGAGTTTGCTAAAAAAATTTCAAAACATTTGTTACAATTGTTAAAATAAAAAAAATACGAAAAGACATTATGCTTATAGTAGTGACAAATAATTCATGACTTCTACTCAAAAAATGGGACATATATATATATATATATAATACAGGTTTTAAAAACTCAAAGTAATAATACAGAATTATATTAAATTATTTATAATTTTATTACATGTACTAAAACTTGAGTATTAAAATTAAATTCTGCATGCCCGAAAATATTATGATAGTTTGAAACATTATTATAAAATTAGACAATATATAATACAAAGAATTTATTCTATAATTCCAAATTTTATTACATGTATTAAAACTTGAGTATTGAAATTGAGTTCTGCATGCCCGAAAATATTATGATAGTTTGAAACATTATTATAAAATTAGACAATATATAATACAAAGATTTTATTATATAATTCGAATTAGACAATATATAATGTTATTAGACAAAATATGATTTATATTAAATGTAGATATTTTAGATGGTAAGTGGGATATTTTATGATATGCTATATATAGCATTAACGGATTGATTTATTTTTATTCTAAAAAAGGAAAGATAAAGATCCCGCAAATCGTAACATCTTAAATTTAATGTCAATATTTTACCATTAAATGGCGTCAATCATGGCATTAATTTAGTAAGAAAACCTAAAGTCAAACTCCATACTTTACAATATAAATTGTGGCCCTAATATTCTTCTTCATAAGGAATTACTTAAAATATCACATAAAGTTGGAACCAGAGAACACATTCCAAAATCGGATACAGAGTCACAAGAAAACAGCCCCAACTAGCTCCCTCTGGTGAGGACTCTAAAATAACATGGTCTTTTTGGCTTTTATCTAGCTTTAGATTATCTTCTTCTGTTTCGATTTTGTTGTTGTTCTTCTGTTTAGATTATCTTCTTCTGTTTCAATTTTGTTGTTGTTCTTCTGTTTAGATTATCTTCTTCAGTTTCGATTTTGTTGTTGTTCTTCTGTTTAGATTATCTTCTTCAGTTTCTGATTTTTGTTGCTACGTGCATGCTCAATTGGATGTTTTGAGCAAAATATCATCACAAGAAACCTAACAAACTTATTATACTTTATATTTTTTAGATGCGCGATTGAATGACTGAGAATTTCTGGTCAACTTCTAACTACACATTTTCTAATAGTAGTGTGTGTTGATTTTGACAACAGCAAAATAAATTATAAATGGACCACATAACGTAAGTAAATTGTTAGTGAAGGTATATACATTCAGGTTTTTCTTCCCGGACTGTTCCTTTTTTTTTTCCTGTGATGGTATTCTCTCTTTAAGTGATTAACACTGTAGTTGGTTCAATTAATTTGCATATAACTAAAAGAGAAATACCTGTAGATGACAAATGTAGATTGTGATTCTATATATAAGACTCTCTAAACTATTTACAAATCTTTTGTTAAAGTTTTATAAAACCTTTATATTTTCTTATCAGACTTACAAATCTTATGTTTATATAATTGGTTTATAGACTCCTACAAAAAAATTTAAATACCCTTACAAATTATTTTATTATGGTGTATCAGTTTTATAAATTATTTTTAAAAATCCTTATAAATTATTTATATACGTTTATAATCCCTTATCAACTATTATACAAACCATTATCAGTGGTTTTGTAACGCTTTTAAACTGAGTATATGCTTTCATAAAATTTTTATACACTTTTATAGATAGTTTACAAATAGATTTTTATAAACCCTAATAAATTATTTACATTCGCCAATAATCATATATATACTTCCATTGTCATTCATTAAAAATAAGTTCGCAAATTGTTTCCAAACTTGTGATACAATCGCAGTTCCCCTCCATAATATTAGTATATTATAACATAATAATTCCCCTTCTAACAGAATACTTTATCAGCAAACTTCAACAGTTGTGCTATTGATTCAACATGTCTAAAATAGTAGGTCGAACGTAAGTCAAATTCAAATTAATAAGCGTAGAATTTGTTTTTGTTTTAAGGGTTGCTAAATCAAAGGTATGAAGAGCCCACCTCCTACCCCCCTGTGGATACTCCAGGTAAAACAAATCCTTATGTCAGTATTATCAAAAATTTAAACGACTTATGCATCATGTTATCTATGTATTGTCTGTGTGTGTGGTGTATCTACAAAGTTTAAGTCTTTTATTATGGACTGTAAATACAACACATATATCCTAATATATATAATAAGTTAATGATGTTATAAACTCCCATCAATAACTTAATTTAGTTTAGTGTTATATATTAAGTAACTCTGAAATAGCTATGCATAAGTGACTTATATATTTTTAGTATAAACTTTATATTTATGTAACACAAAATATTTTAAAAATATTGGATCAAAAAAATGTTAAAGTCTATTCTAAAGATATTGGATAATAATTTTCCTAAGATATTGTAAAAATATAATTCTTTATTTAGAAGTTATAATACATTGTACTTGAAAATAATTTTGGAAATTTTAATACAAATTACAATGCGTGAATGTATGAATTTAAATATAAATTTTAGTTTAAAATATATAAATATATAATTAGAATTTAAATGTACATTCAAATTTAAATATATAATCAGAATATTTTACGTAATTTTAAAACCCCATATATAAATTCTAACAAAAGTAAATTTTAATTTCTAATCTATTTAAAACTTTCTTAAAACAATTTGTTTTAAAATAAAAATATAAAATATTCTAGATTTTATAATTAATGCATGTAAAATTTGATAATATATTAAAAGGTGTTATAATCTAAACAGCCATTAATGAAAAATCCATTAGTACAGCATCATCAATATTCCAAGTAAATACTTCACTAATTTTCCCCATACAGAATCTTCGACTGGCATCACGCATAAAAGGAAACGTGGTCGTCCACTTGGGTCACGCACCAAGTCAAAAGGTCTCTCATTGTGCTTACTAATAGTTTATTTCCATCTGAAAATAGTGTATTATATATTACTTAAAATTATAATTATTGTTGACAGCCAACCAAATACTCGATCCACCAACGTTCAAACCGAAACCGTTTGATTGTAAGTTTTTGTTATAAAATATTTTCTTATTAGTTGTCGTCTTTTTTTTTTTTGATTTCCAATTCCAGGTTAATATATTAATACGGACAATATTGTTAATGATATATTGGTGACAAAAGCTTGATAATTATTATTAAAAATTTAAATTGACTTTCTAATTTTGGAAAAAGTTGTACGCTTTGAGTTTAATTTTAAATAAATTATAATAGTATACTCTTTATATCATATGCTCACAATAAATCTAATTGGATTACTAATTTACACGCACAGGTGGTTGTGATAATTGCGAGTTTTATGGTATAAATTTCTTTCTACACTTCAGACATTATTTATTCATCCTCAATATCTTATGCTTATACCATTGCTGATTGAATTCTTTCAAATTAATCAGTGCGTCAAAAAAACGCACGAAACATGAGAAAGGCGATCTTACTATCAAAGCGAACATCAGCTCGACCACGATGTAACCATCATACCCAACGCAATCCATTTACCAAATTCTATTCGTATATTAATATTTCTGATTTGCATGTTTTATGCAAAGGTTCAGAGAGTAAGACAGTGTCACATGGTTTATGTCCCACTCGAGTTAAGAAGAGGTACATATAGTTTTTAAATAATAAAATCTGTCCGATAAGAAAAAAGTATAGGGCATAATAATCATAATAGTACAAATTATTAATAATAACAATAATAACTATATAAGTTTTGAAATTTAGAGCTCGCACAACCCAACTAAAAAAATTGAAGCTCCATAAACCTAATGCATTACTCATAAAATATATAGCGCAGTTCAAGGTCCGACTAAAAAATATATAGTACTCGGGGTTGGACCCTATTATCAAAATCATTATTTTTAATTTCCAAACTATGAAAGTGCGGTTTCTCATGAAAACTGTAAAAGGAAATTTTCGGCCAAAATCCGTGGACCAAAAAAATAGCCAATTGAAAAAAAACTGCAATCTAAAAGCATTGTCTCCTAACAATTGTTAACCCAATATTTATTCAGATAAATGCTCAACATCTAAAGTTAAAGAGAACCCAATCGTAAGAATGCTCACAGTGTGGTGCATTAGTCTGGGACTTCAGAGAGCACTGGGACGGACCCGAAAACAGGGGAACTAAGCTTCCACGATTTGTTGCAACCATTGGGCAAATAAAGCTTCCCCCGATCAGAAACCGCCAGCTGTCTTAGAAGAGCTACTTGAATGTCGCTGGTTTCGAGATACCCATCCGCATATATAATGCCGTCTTAGCATTTACATCTATTGGAGCTAAAATGGATAACAGTGTGGTGTATGCACAGGGCCTTTCACATTTCGTATTCAAGGTCAGACCACCACGAATTGGGTCTCTTTTTACCGCCACGGCAGGCCATCCCCAAAATATCTTCAGCTCATATATATTTGATACGAACAACGAAGTGGAGGCACACCGGTTTAAATGCCAACCTGGGACAGACGGCAACCCGAGCGGAAAACTCTATGAAGGCAACAATAAACGCTACTTTAGTCGAGATGGTGGACCGAGAACAAACTCTCTTAGCTAAGATTTTTCGACGCGCCCGTTGACTACTATGAAACCAATTTTTGGCGAGAAAGGAATTCACTATCAGGTATGCTCCCGGATAAAGGCCAAAGGGAAAGGAATAATGATCTTCCAAGTACAAGTGACGGTGCGGGGTCTAATTGTAGGGGGATATGTCATCGACCAATTGCCAGAGAACGACGATGATCGTAGGTCCAGTTTCAAATCAGGAGACTTTTGCAGGCAAAACGTGATGATCACCCTTTATACTATGGAGCCTTCAATATCCATTTTTATTCCCATATGGTGAGTATGGTTTTCCACCCAGAGATACCATTACACATCGGAGAACTGGCACTTCAAGGACAAGGCAATTTCTAAGCATACGTCAATTCTATGCCTCGCAAATCCAGACACGT